>JAAAKG020178290.1:0-26380 GCA_010014905.2 Druon quercuslanigerum | reverse complement strand
CCACCTTAAGCTGTAGGTCCCCCCATCGTGCACTTGACTGCAACCCAGTCCGTCAATGATGGGGTAAAAACCAGGCTATGTCCAATATGAAAATCCAAGTCTAACCAAAAATGCCTTCGACACGTTGGACTGTAACCATCTTAAGCCTGTGACAACTTTTTTTTTGATAATAATAATAATATTACCTACCAAACCTCTTTTTCAGTCCTAGCATATGCCACCTCTTTCTCAAACCTTTCATTAAGGCGGTGAAAGGCATTGAACTGTCTATTGATAAAAAATAACACGCATCTGAAATTGGAAAATTTTAAATTGTACAAATTAAAATACTACAACTTCCAACTGTAGAACATTTACTATTGAAATTGTCTAATTCTGATCATAATTAGAAGTATTTTTCAGCAAACCTACTATTCCGCTGGAAATTTAATCCAAATTTTGGAATCAAACCAGTTTGCCTGTTTCTATTATATTGAGACTTGGCAAAACTAGTTTTTCGTTTACGAAGGGCTTTAAGCTTTCGTTAAGTTCTTGTCTTATCGCGTTACTCATCATATAAACTTAGTTAACTGCAATCATCCTCTTTAGGCCTCTATGGCGGGGCTTCCTGAGTAAGTGGAGGGTGGTAATACTACATTTTCTGAAATCACTAATTGTTCCCTAAAATCTGGAAAAGATTTCGTTGCGTTACTAGACAACAGATGATTATAGAATAAATGTATTGCTAAGAATCCGATTAAATCGCACCTTTGAGTGACTTGGCGCTGAAAAAAGTGCTGTATTTTTAACTTCTGCTGCCCCTTTATGTTCAACTTTGTCCTTGTATTTTGCCCCGTCATTCCTTTGTATCTAATTTGATCTTTGTCCCGCGGTGTTATGATCATTTTCGGGTTTCGCAGGGAGGATCGTATTTCTTCCTTTTCTTTGTGCTTCCTCTCTATGCCCTATGTCTCTTTATATTTAAGAACGGCTCGTGTTTGTATTTTAAAAATAACCCGAAAAATCTATAGAGGAATACTATGTATCTGAAAATGTATTATGTATCTAAAAATAATAATATAACATGTTTCTAAGTTGTTATTATATAAAAAGGATAGTGGTAAATGCTATTAATACATAAATTATCCTTTTGTAACTTGGATTTTTTTGTTGTGGAACATATATGTCTCTCCCAGCTCACATTTTGACCAAGCAAAAAAATTCTCAAACGCGTGATCGCTTCTCGCCTATAGCAACCTTGACTATGCGCATGCCAAAAATGTTTAAAAAACTCGCGATTCATACTATTTTATTACAAAAAACGGTTTACTTTTTTATCAAGAAGGTATTATTGAATATTTAGTTCCTTTAAACAATATTATGAGCAAATAACAAATTTCCGATCTTTTCGCTATAAATTTTTTTGCATTGATTGATGTTATAGGTAACTTAATGGTAATGATTCACCAAGATAGTATTTCATAAGCATAAAATTTTTATTGTTAATAACAACTTACTGTATAAATTGTAAGCTACAGCTATTTTATGCCTAAATCAAGAAATTTAGAATAAGTTGAATAGAGCATTTTTTGCAAATATTAATTGTAAATTTATAGTTTTTTTCTTATTACTCTTAGTTGCGGGAGATTGATGTATTTTTACTTGAAAGACACATTTTTTAGATGCTGACAACCGTACCCAAGTTATTTTTAATCTAATTTTTGTGTTACAACTGGTTTAAATAATAAACTAAATATTTAAGTTTTTATAGGATATGTTCTTTCATGCTGCTACATGAAGATTAAATTTCGCTTTTTTGATATTGCCAAAGTGTCTAATGTTGAAATTCTATTTCTTTAAATGATAAATTCCAATAAATTAAGTTTAAAAAGTGTTAATTATGTTCTTAAGAATTAAGTGCTCAGTTAAACAATTAAAATTATAATAAAATCATAATGACAAGTGCAACCGCTAGAAATCCGCAAGGGAAATGTAATCAGAAAAGTTGTAGCTTGCATAATTCAATATTTGCTTTGTTGCAAAATTTTAAAATTCGAAAAAAGATTATAAAAATCTTTTTAAGCACTTTTTTTTAATCTATTCAGAGGGGCCTTTATCCAGAGGGAGTCTTTAGAGACCAAGAGAAACCGCGAAATGATAGTGAATTTATTTTTTAACCTGGAATTTAAGAAATTTATAAAATAAAAATATATCTATCTAAAATTTTTCAGTTTAAAACCAATTTAACTTAGAAAATTTTCATAAGTGAAAAAAAACATTTTCCGGAGAATAGCAATATTTGACAGTTAATATTTGAAACTAAATAATTTAAATCTAAATTGTTACAAATAGAGAACCTTTAATCGTTAAAATTTAAGACCATTTATTAAAAACTTGAAGCTTCGCAATTGTAATTGTTTTATTTATAGGTTATTTAATTAATAAGTGAAATTTTTAAATTATGACATATAAATCAAAATTGAACAATTATTTATATTTGACAATTTGTGTCAGCTTCTAAAAGGTTTTAAGATAATAAAAAATTGCTCAAAATTCCTGGAAAAAAGTCAAATGATGTCGAACGAATGCCAAACTATTAAAAACATGTTAAACCATTTCCTAGTGAAATAAAAAATGATTTTTTATTTTAAAAAAGTATTTAAACAAAATATTTAAAAAAAAATTCAGAGATTTCCAAAATTGGCAAAAAGAGCCTAACAGACTTTAATGATATTTTTTAATTTGCAGGATTTTCTAAAAACTTTAGAAAAAATCCTTTTTGTATATTAAAAATTTCTATTTAAATAGCTTAAAAATTAAAAAATTTAGATTAAACCAATATTTTTAATTTTATAAAAGCCTTTAATTACGATTATACATAACGTGTAAACTTTTTTAATGACTAAGACTTTCCAATTGAAACAGTTTTAATCTCGAAATTCTTAAAACTTTGACCGGACTTAGATCATTTATTAATAGATTTAATTATGTTTTTATTTATATTTGCAGTTTAAAAAAGAAAAATGGTTTTAACCAAAAAATTTCAATTTAAAATGCTTTTAATCTTTATTTGTTTCAGTCTTCAAGACTGCACTTTGAAATTCTTAAAATTGAAAATAATCATAAAAATAAAAATCTTAAATGAAGAATTTTTCAAGTAAAATATTTTGAATTGATTATTGTAAACTTGAAAACATCATAATTTAAAAAGTTATAAATTTAACTAATTATTTTTGAAACCCGGTTTCCGGGTCCAGCAGACACCCTGCAATTGTGACTAATATTTCGCTAAAAAGTCACAATTAACTTGCTATCACAAAGTATTCTGTAACAAAAATTCTCTTGAAAAGGATTGAAAAAATTATTTCTTTACTTTTTAAAGCCTACGTGCTAAACTATGAATATTTCTTGAGGAAAAAGCCTTATCTAGCAAATAACCTTGGGCCAATGTTAATTACGTAAAAGTGTTCCCTGCCATTCTGTTTTAAAGAGCCATATAAATTCTTCTACTATTTAAACATTATTGTATTTTATCAGTTTCTCAATCCACAGCCGTGATTCAAGCTCGGGGAGGGGAAAGACAAACATCTGAGCATAGCATATATATTTATATATACGAAACATCGGAATCTTTATTAGTTACGCCGTTCTCAAATTCTGCGTTAATAATTTATCATACATTTGAAAAAATGCGTATTCTTTATATTTGGGTCTTAATCTTAACTGGAATTCTGTATTCTGTTGGTAAGGAAATAATAAAATAATATAAGGTTTATATAGCAAGCAGTCTTCAAAACGATCAATCTTTAAAACCCGGTCATTTTTCGCCTAATGCAACGATTTACAATATTTATTTTTATTAAAAGTAAATCAACAAAAATGAGATGTGTAAGTAATTTTCTATCCAGTTTCAAGCAACCACTTGCAAATGCGTTAAGTTTTTAGAAGTGACTTAAGCTATCCACAATTTATACAACAAAAATATTATGTGTCTTTTAGAATTATTTGCAAAGCACTGATTAAGAAAATTGATGTAGAAATTCTCAAACGACTCACATGAAATAAAATTAAATCGAGTTACGCTTTTACTGTATTTCATTTTTTAAATTGCAAATTCATCCCTTTTTTTTTCCTCGAGGCAGAAATATCATCAGGTATGCCGCCCAAGACAAAGGACTTTTTGGCAAATTTTGGGACAAGTAATAGAGATGCAAATCCTCAAGGTATGTAGTTCTAGTACAAATAAAAATTTTTAATCAAAGTGTTAATTAATATTAATTTTATCATTAAAATTTTAAATATATTATTAGTGTCTTGAACTAGAGAGCATTAAGAAGTATAATGTGCGCTCGATTTTCCAGAATACAAAATGTTTAGGAACTGTTTGCTAAATTTAGTAATGCGTGGAACGCAAGATTTCGAAACCATGATTTTGATAGCAAAACCTTCGACTTTAAAACTGCGTATTATCTTGAGATATATTAAGTTTAATGAATTGGTGGATTCAATTCCATCATCCTCTAGTGTATGTAATCTTTTGTTGCTTGTTGCAGAACAAAGTTCACAGTCCACATTTTTGCCTGATGAAGATCTTAACCTTTCACTCGCACGTCACGGAACTTCCACTTCTTCACCTGAGAGACGTTCTCCTGTAAGGACTCTTTCTCCTACCAGTGCACATTCTTCTGTTCGTGAAAGGTCAAGGTCTCCCTTATCCATTTATCCTTCTTCTCGCATACTTGGATTCCCATCTGAAGAACTTAGATTTCTTCGAGTTATTTCCAAAAAAAATTCAACTCGAATATTCGAACTTAACAGATACACTTTTCCAAAAGATATACCAATTCGCATAAGAACCGCTAATCATTTTCTTATGCCAATGCCCATCGAAGAAAAAACTGTATTATCAACTGTGGATGGTGACGTATTTGCAATATTCGACCAAACCCTCATTCGCCGCCGGCAGGTTTTTCTTGGAATATATTTGCATGTTACTGCAAAAGGAAAGAGAGCAAAAATTAACATGCACAGTGGCGCTTTTAAAGAGCTGACCCCAGAAGAAACCGCAGACTGTCCAGTAGGTCCCCGAAACCCAATAGCAATGCACTTTACAGTACTTCATATATAATTACGTCATCCTGCCCACCGTTAATTTGATTACACAATTATATTCAGTGTTCTCGAGGTCACGGAGATATATGATGTAATTTTTTGCGATTTAAAAAAAACTTTGTCAATAAAATGCTTTCATTCGATTTACAATTCTGTTTAAATATTTTTTCCGTCTAAAATATTCAATTTTAACCTATTAAATGTATATAAAATGTATGTAAAATAATTTCTTAGGTCGTTTCTACAAGGAATATTCTGTTTAACTTTTCAAGGTCGGCATTTTACTTCCATTTTGATATCAGCTATTTCAACATCCTTTACATGAATGAATCTTGTCAAAATGTAACGGAAGAAGTTTTGTCCCTGACTACTTAAAAATAACAATGATCTACTAGATATAAAAAAAAAGATTCAAGACATCTCAGAAAAGAATATTTTATTATTTAAATTAGTGGTGCTTTCAAAATCTAAAAAAAAATTGAACAAATATTGAGTATTTTCAAAAAGAATAAACTACCTTTGAAGATCAAAAGTTCTTGGGACGTTATAAGTTGGACACTTAAGTAAAGTATTGGATATATCCTCATATTGTATTTTGTCATACAGAATGCGGTTTTAATTAGCATCCAAGACATATGAGAGACCAATAAAATATAGAATAAATTTAGATTTGCAAGTCTCTCGCAATTTAATAATAATTTGTACTTCACTAAGTCTAGTTTTAAACGGGAGATAATCTTCTGTTTTCCTTTTCCTAACTTTTCTCTCTACTCCTCCCAGCAAATGCATAAACTATTTTTCTTTTCTACTATTTCAAAATCCTAGTTCACTCTTTTTCTTCTTTTTCTGTCTCCATTTAACACCTTCCAAATCTTTTCTTCCGTCCTAGCCTACGCCGCCTCTTTCTCAAACCTTTAATTGAGAAGGTGAAAAGCAAAAGCGCACGAGTAAAAAAATTCGAATTCGAAATATTTTATTGGAGGCAAGTATTTTGACTTTTCGTATCTTAGTCCATTTATTATTCAGAAAAATTCTACCTTTTCAACTCTTCCCTACCGCATACTCAATACAACCCCACTTGTCGTTGAAAAACAGCCAAGTCGAGAAGAGATTCAGGTCTTCTGGAAACATTGTTTGGAGATACTTGTCAGCTTAATGAGAACGCTTCAGATATCTCATTTTTTTGTCACTTTTGCTAGAGGCAAACCAACATCTGTCCAACATATTTCTCAAATCTTCTAAATTGGGAACGGAGACTAAGGGATTACGTTTGCCTCTTAGGATGACGTTGTGTATACCTTTATTTACCGCGATGAATGTACCTGTAGGCAATGCATTACGCCGAAGGTGCAAGCAAGACCCAGAAACACATGAAAATGTTCCCAGTGGAACTCCTAAATATGCATGCTACGGGTACATAGACAGACATAAAACGGCTAAAAAATGTTGTTTTAACATTTTCTGGGCATCTATCTTGTTGATATAAGTTCCTTCTTACCATACACCTAGTAAAAACTCGAGTCCGCTACAGAAATATATCAGTGCCAGATCTGCTCTAATTTCTCATTCTCCACCACTCAACGTATCAGTGAGATTAATATTGCCATAAAAGATGTGAATGCGAAGATAATTTAAGGGACTGAATTCTCGCCATCATCCAATTGTAATATTACGATAAAGGGGAAAAAACAAGTAAAATATCAGGCACTACATTTCGATCTTAACACATTCTGCTAAGGCTACAAATTCTATCTGGTATTTTTCATAATCGTCTGCCTTGGAGGTACGAAATCTTTATTCCTTGGGCAACTCTACACAATTTCGGCTTGTCAGCGTCAGGGTAAGTCCATCATGAGCCAGATGCAGAAGGCTGTTCTTCTGGAATCAGTGCATTTGGTTTGTCGACACTGTTCCTCAAAACATTCAACGGAGATCGGTAGCTCTAAAAATGTATCCAGGGGTGAAGCCTTCATTTTTATACTGGCCGACTGTCGCGCAAGGTAATTCGTGTCTAGAGATCGGACTCAATCGGACGGTGTTCTTGCTTACCTACTAGGATAGAAAAAGCAGAAGCCCTCTTTTATCAAGGAGGGCGTATAACTTATATGATACTCAAATAGGTAGATGCTGGCAATCCTAGTGATTACTAACAGACCCTCTTGACTATCTTAACGTGTCGAATGGCTTGTATTTCTGACTTCGTCTATAAATATTTAAAGGAGAACAACGTCCCCTCCAAAGAACAAAATGTTTGATGTCCAGACTCCCGTATTTGCACGGACCAAGTCACGATTGTCCGTGTAATTGTGTTGCAAGCGAAACGCTATTAACGTAATTTCCGTATAGCCTACAGAGACTACCAACAAGCATATCCGGCCCTTGCCTGTTAAATGAGTAATCTTCAATTTATTTAACTAAGCGCCCCATAGTTTTGTTTAGCGTTGAACCCACTAAGCTGGGCACTTAAATAATTACCTGAAAACTGTCTAGAACGTTTATAAATAAGTTGTAATAAAAAATATTAGCATCTATCAAGTTTGGAAAAAGTGAAACAGTTATAAAAATAAGAGACCCCACTCAATTTACATTAAAATCCGGTCCCGGTCAAATTGGCTGAAAGAGCCAATATAATATAATTCAAAGCCTCCTGATCAAAAGATCCTGATAAGTACTAGTTCAAAAACTCAAAATTTTTGGAGACAGGTGGCGCTCAACTGTGAAAATATGTTTTTTTAGTTTGCCAGTATACATACTCTAGACGCTGTAAATCATTTTTTTATCACGCGCTATATTATTAATATTTTTTATCAAAAATTCCTTATGTCATTTATAACCTTAGACGACTCTTTATTAAAAAAAAGTCTTGTCTACTTAATATTTGTAAAAGAGACATTTTAATCCATTTACTCTTTACACATTATTTTATTATCCGTTTTTTTAAATTTACAATAATATAATCACATACGTTTATTGTCAACTTAATTACATAATTTTGGTAACAAAACACTTACGCATATAAGCAATTGATGATTGGAGAGGGGATACACACACATGGCTTATAACTGTAAATAAAAACGCAAAACATCAAAATATTCACCAGTTACGCTGTTCTCAAAATTCTGCATCAATTTTTTCTAAACTTCGAAAAAATGTCGGCTTCTTATACTTTGATCTTAATTTTCAACGTTATTCTTAATTCTATGGGTGAGTAAAAGGTAATATATCAGTTTAGTGGTTCTCTCAATGGAATTAAGTCTCTGATTTATTCAATTAGGTTTACACGTTATTTACATTATTACCAGTAGTCATTAGGTCGTATGTACGCGTTTCCTAACATCAGTCGGTTAGTAAGGACACTTTTACTTTCCTAATTGTTCATTTTTTATTTAGTGCTAAATTTAAAAAAATGATATTTTCAAAACCGCCCTTTACTATCACAATAATAAATGAGGACCAGACTGTAATATAATGCTATATATTATTTATTGCACTCTGATTATTGCATCCAGTCCCTAAATATTTCTCAGAGAAACACTAGTGTAGGATAAACATCTTTTTCACTCGAGAAATGAAAAGACCCGGCAAAAATTCTTTTTTAGTTAAGCTAATAATTATAATTCAAAATACTGATACAACCGGTGACAATGTGACTGTATCAGTTTACGAGGGCCATCAGAAAAGGATAATAATATTTAAACTCCTAAGGAATTAAGAAGTACTATTATAGTAACAAGTATTATTGATACCATGTATTTGCTACTTAAGTATAATAATCATATGGGAATTAGGATCTACTAACCTTATTTAGTTTTTCAAAGTCCTTTTAAATGGAAACTTTGTACCGCAAAATATTCTATTTTAATCGCTTTTCTTTAAATTTTAAAATATTCAGGACGAAATATCAAATTTTCCCTTTAAATCTTGAAAACATTGGAATGTTATAACTTTTTCAATAAAAAAATATCTTTTAGGAACAAAAGCTTGAAAGTTTTATTATCAGTTTGAAATAAGCTAACAAAGATTTAGTATGCAAACAATTTTTCATTCAGTTTGAAGTAAAATCTTTAAAATACTAAATAATATCTACTTTACATTTGTAGAAGTGACGTAACCTATTTATAAGTTTCGCAATAAGGATTT
This sequence comes from Druon quercuslanigerum, assembly GCA_010014905.2. Lineage (NCBI taxonomy): Eukaryota > Metazoa > Arthropoda > Insecta > Hymenoptera > Cynipidae > Druon > Druon quercuslanigerum. The sequence continues at coordinate 17,149 of JAAAKG020178290.1, read as the reverse complement.
AAACATCTTTTAGAATTATTTGGCAAACTTTAATTTCACCATATATGTGAACAGTAGCAGCTGACCTAGACGGAATAAAATGAAAAAAATCAAACTATGCTTTTACTATTTTTATAACATTTTTAATATTACAAATTACTGAATATTTTCAAACTTTTTGCAGAAATATCATCAGTTACGCCGGCCAAAAGAAGGGATTTTTTGGTAACTTTTGGGAAGAGTAACGATCATGCGAATCATAAAGGTTTGTAGTTACTACACAAATACAAAATCAAAATTTAAATTGACGCAATTTTAAATATTTATTGAGCAGCTTCTTGTAGGCTCTGTTTTGGATATATCTTTTCCATAAAATATGTCTGTAAAATAAAAAAATAAAAATATCATGACTATTGAAGCAAGCACTACTAAACTAAATTTATGCTCGCCCTTGGTCCATATTTAAAAAATATGATGTGCTCTTGGTTTTATACGTAAAAAAATTTAAGGCCAATTAGCTTTAAGGGCTTTAAGATAAACACAAGATTGGGAAACTGAAAGTTGCAGAAAATATTTATGCCTTTATGACTTTATGACTTCTGACAGCATAGTTTTAAGTGTCCAATGGTAAAATAAGTTTAACGGATGGTTGCTCGAACGCCAGCATCTAAACTCAAAATCTTCTTAATGTAGGATAATTTCTTTTCATATCAAAAATAAAGTCTTGCTACAACATTATGTCTTTAAAAATTCATTGTTATTGTAAAATACACTTATATTATAGTTTTGAAAAAATAAATGGTTCTCTTCTAAATAATAATTTTTTTTGTGTGAAATAATAACATCCTTGCATAATAGACTGAATGCGGTGTCATCATCAATTTCAGAAGCAGTGTTTTCAAACTCTATTAATGTTATAAGGGAGTTATAATATTTTTATGGATTCTCTATATTTTCTTGAAAAACTATTTTGTGGATTGTTGCGATGGCAAACACCGTTTCGTTTAGTTGGCTAACCGCTTTCTCGATTTCTCCAATACAGGGTGAACTATCGTTCCTTTTATGGGAAACGTGGAAGAAGTAAAAGTAAGCAAAAAAGTCCCTCGAAATTTTTGAATCTGGGGAATATTTTGGAAATAACAAATAATACAACTTGTATGTACTAATAATATGCCCCAGAACCAACAACTTTCGGGACCCATTTTCCTCCGCCTACGCTGCCCTAAAAGAAACGCGAGTTTTCGTGGGACACCCTGTATAGACTTGGACACAACAGTAAATGATTTTATATACTCCTGAATCATTCTGAGGTGCCATTTTATCTTAAAGGATGTTCAGACGTTGTCCTAATTTTGCAGGTGGAATGAATATATTTTAAATGGTGTGTTTGTTGAGAATTCTTCCTATTATCTTTTGTGACACCTTGGATGTAGGGTTGGGTGGTGGTCGTCTTTCTTATTTTTCTATTGCTTTATAAATTTATTTGTTTGTGTAATTGTTTTGTATCAGGATTTGTCTAACATTTGTAATTACTTTTTTTAAGTCATATTTATCTGTTATGGAGAAAGCTTTGTATACAAGGAAGTTTTTCACTGACTGTCTTTGAGAGTGGTATGTTTTCATGTTTTTTATAAAAAGTTATTAGGTCTTTTGTAAACTAGTAAGTCAGTTGTAACCATGATGATCAATTAAAAGTTATTTAAGCTTATATAAGTTTTGGAACCATCTGAAAAACGTAACTTTTTAAAATAATTTATAACGATCTTACTTATTTACTCTATTAACGTGCATTTAGACGTGACCTTAGACATAACCTGGCCCATATCAGAATAAGAAGGTTCAGCTTTATGCGCAATAAAAACGTTCTATTTTCAATGTGGAAATGCAACTTTGCAAAAATTAAATTTAACCTTCACCAGATACGTTGCATAGAAGAAAAATAACATATGGCTTTCAAACTGATTGTAAAAAACGTACTAAGAAGTTAAAAGTAAATTTTTGTCACACATGGACTCATCAAATAACTTTTCTCTAAATGAATAAAATGTTTTAAATCTAAAAATAATAACAACTAACAGTAATATAAAAGCGTAAGGCACATTTAGTAATGAATGATTGTTGTTCCCACGCTTTTATGTTACTGCCAGTTGCTATTATTTTTAGATTTAATACATTTTATTAATTTAGAAAAAGTTTTTTTCACGAGTTCATGTGTGATAACAAATTATTTTTTACTTTTTAGTACGTTGTAAATGCGGTAAGCATTGAATAAAAGCGTTTCAAAAAAATATGGTTACAAGAGAAGAATGTATAATTACTACACATTCTGAATTTAGTCCGTTAATTATTTACAGCTTTTAAATTCAGGCAAAAGAAGAATGCTTAACACGTATATAATCTAATTAACACTGTTAGTTTGAATTGACACGTGCTAGATGTTTTCGTTGTTTTTATTTATCTTCGTGACAAAATCTATGATCAGAATTTCTGGGCTTTATGCGCGCAGGTATTCTTCGTTCGCAAAGTAAATTTTTGCGTGAAAATTACTCGATTTCATTAAAAAAATAAAACTCGTCATCATAATTGATCATTTGATATTACTTTTATTAATTTTACAGACAAATTATATAAACAAATGACTAGTTTTAACAGTTAAAACAAAAACAAAAAAAGTGTCTCCCAATTTTCCTCAAATGATGTGGCTTATTATGTTCAATTGTGATATCTTGTTATTTTATATCTTTTATTAATTTTGTAAACAAATAATTTCTTTAATATATGTAAAACAAAACAAAACGTTTGGTCTTTTGTTCCGCATATTTGAAACATATAAGAAAAGACTGGAAGGGTTCTGATATTGATAGTATTCTAGATCCTGAATTGTTTAAAAAAATTAATAAAAGATATTGGATGATGGTTTTTCATCATTAAGCCTTACTGTAATTAATAAAATTAATGAAATTATCGCAAAATATCAGATGATAAATTCACATCATCAGAGCAATTAATGAAAGAGTCGACTTATGCTTCACTCTTTGCGTTAACATTAAAGTTTAAACAAAAAAGTTCAAATACCAGACACATGAGTTTCTTCAAAATTCAATGCTCAATTTTTCTAAAAAAAATACAAAGTCGTTTAAGATTTACCAGCTACAAGTTATTTTTATCCACGTTTTTTTCATTTTATCCCACTGTAGGGCACTCGCGTCAATCACAGGTATCGTATTCTACAGGCATCAGTAGCGTATATTTCGTGTGATCAGCAACGTTTTAAAAAGTTCCAATAATATATGTCCAAGTTACGGTGATTCATTTATTAAATAGTACTTGAATTTGACACCAATTTTTTCAATCTTTTATGCTTATTATTAAAACTACTTTTCGGATACAAAAACAGAAGTTAGAAAAAATTTCAGTATCATCATTCTCTACAAGCTTATATTTAAATATATTAATTTTTTGCCTTTTAAAATGTCCCTCTAACGAGAGGTTTGCACAAAACTTCCACTATCAATAAGTATTATTCCCGTAAGTCAGAAAAATATCATAAATCTAAAGATCGAGTTTCAAAAAATAAAAAAATAGAATATTTTTTAACGCTCTTAAGCTTGAATAAAACGGATCATTAAACTTTGATCCTGTAAACGTAGATGTTAAATGGGTTAATTATTGGACAAACATTGTCTGCCTCTTTTTTCTTCCACTATCACTACCTGTTAACTTAATAAGTCAGAAAAAAATATAAACAGGATTTTCGAGAGATATTAAAAAAATTTATCAAGGTCGATATCGATAAATTTTAAAATGTTAGGTACGAGATATTAATCTTTCACTATGAAGAACCCTAATGTAACTCGAATTAGCATAATTTAGCAAAGGTTCAAACTGCTAAATTAGTTTGAATAATATCTTTAATTTTTGTGGGATCGTGACTTCCATCTTATTAATTCCAGATGTTCCTTTTACGGCTGCCTAGCTAACTTTAAATTCCGATGATTTCGTCAGCCACGTCTCTAGAGCATCCGCCAAAGTGCCGCATCCAGGTGGCGATGTCTTTATAGCGTAGCAGCTCCACTTAATATCTTAGTTTACTGCTGCTTTTGCATATTTCCTTTTTAGGCTTGTATGCTGTTCGCAGTAGTTTCTCCATTTTTTTCGACTTCTAAAGTCACTTTCTCTGTGAAGCCTACACATTCTACTGCTTTGAACGACAGTACAGTGCTCCCCACTTCAGGGCTGCTATCCCGCCTCTTTCTCTTTGTCCTGTGCATCTCGTCGCCGAGCAAATGGGTTCTAGATCGTGGTAATGTCCTCTTTACAGAGTCCATTTTTACCAGAACTTTTATCTTCTCCACCGATAAGTTGTGCGATTAGCTTCTTCTAAAATCCGCGGAGCCGGCGTCGACCATCGGGGCTTGTAACCGATCGGAATCGACGGTGAGATCTTTTCTCACTTGCGTTATGTCGCTTTACTCAACACCCTTCATGTTTGATTTTAATTCGGGGTTCCTGCTCCTAGCTGGCTTTCGTCCGCCCCGGGTATTTGATTTCCCTGGTACCACCCATATCTGGGAGGCGTTCAGCTATCCGCAACCTGGTCAGGCGCCCGAGGGAGGACCAGCACCTGCTTGGCAGTGTCATTCAAATCTGTAAAATTGAGTACGCTGGCGTCATTTGATAACACTCCAGTCATTCCGAATTTAAAGGAAGCGTGGGTTTGTCGGTGCCTTTATGCGGGCGACGTTTACCAATCCCGAATTTAAATTTTAGGAAACTTTTTCTCTTCTTCTAATCGGTGCAAGGAGTACTAAAGAAGCTATCTTGGGATTTTCTGACTTCTAAGAAATTTGGACTATCATATTGAAACTTAGAGACTTATTTGATGCTCCTAATTAAAAATTATAATATTCCAGTTTGACTTGAATTAACTGTTGGCAATGGTTAATTTTCATTACAGCTTTAAAAAGTTGAGATGTTGGCGTTAAATCCGCCTACTCATGAAACTAAAAGGCTTTTACAGCAAGCTTAGGATTAAAAAATCTTGCGTTTTTAAGTTTTTTCTATCTATCGTTTTTTCAGTTTTTATTTTGAAGTATAATCATCAGACCTTTATAAATAAAGCTTTAAAATAAATTTTGTATTCGACTTTCGACCTAAGGAAGATAATTATTTTACTGATATATTGAAAGATTTAGACATCGCTAAAGTCGAAAATAACTGCAAGAAGTTTTAGTCTTTTTAATGCAGTGAAAATTTGTTATAATTAGACCTAACTGATAGAAGTAGACATTATCAAAAATTAAAATTACACTCAAAAAAGTGTGCGGAGCCAAAGAAGCGACCTACTTAGTGTTGTAGTAATTGTTGTAATAGTCGAGATTATTAGAAATTGAAAATATTGAAATTTTTTGCCTACCAGTTGCTTTTTATTTGAGCTTGAACATTAGTCGAGGTTAAATTTGTATAAGTTGGCTAGTTAGCATTTAGAAACAATTTTTTGCGATATTTAATAACAAGAAAATTATAATGTTTTATCCTGACAAACTTTTTTGTCGGTATCGTCTAAATGGATACAAAGAACTGCGATCTCAATATTTGTATTTATGAATGACTATTAGAGATATGCTTTTGAGTTTACAAAAATATATTGTTCAACTAAAATTTTATTTTCTTATAAGCAATTTCATATTTTTCTACTCATAACAAATTTTTTATCTTGTTTTAATTAAATCTTATGGCCAAATTTTTTGCGCACTCTTAAATAAAAATTTTGACGTCACAGTTGTTAATATACGTTTAGCAAAAAAAAAATCTTTTGCTGCCTGAACATCAGAAAATATGTTCTAATATGAAAATCTATGAAAATATCAGCTCAACAGTTAAAAAAACATTTCCAAATGATAAGTAGACAGCATAGAAAAATTTAAGCTAAAATAAAAAAAAAATGGTTAGGAGAAAAATCTAAAAATTTGAATTTCGACGAATCTCCACCCCTACTACAATATTAATATCAGGGTAGGTAAAAAAACTACCTTTTTCGGTTTAAAAATCAGAAAGGGTTGGAAAAGTTGCCTTTTTTAATTGCGATCAAAAAGTGCTAATCACATTTAAAAAAATTTTTAGAAAAATATATTTTTTCATTTAGATGTATTTTCTGTTTGTTCTACTACACAGAAAGTTTCTAAAATTATCATATGCGTAACAATTTTTTAAGTAGAATTATTTTATAATTACAAATCATCAAAAATGTAATAAAATTATTTAAATATACTAATATCGCTAAAACCGGATAGAGTATTTATAATTGATAGTACTCAACTTATATTTTTATCTATTTTTATTTGTAGCGGTTTAATTTTAGCGTATCACTTAAAAAAATTATCTAAAATCTAATAAAAATACAATATCATACCTACTACGACTAGGTACAATAATCGTAAACCAAAGAAGAAAGAAAAGATCATATTTTTAGTTTATGGTAGGCCTAAGAATTGTCTAGATTTTTATTGCTTACTGTAGCAGATGTAACATAAAATTATTTATACAATGTCTTCCGAATAATTTGATATAGCAACATTTAGGAGCTCAGACTTTCCTTTGTGCTCATGTGGAAAAAGGTTTCAATTAAAGAACAATATTTTTTGATCGATCAAAGATAAGAACGACGAATGATTATCTGGATTGTTGACAAAAAAATGACAAAGCATAATTGTGGATCTAATTGTAGATCAGCTTCAATCTGAAGCGCTCTGCTAAAGGATCTGGGAATTGTAAGAAAAGATGGTTTGTCAAACATCATTGATAAAAAAAAGATTGGTAGAATAAGAGAAAAATTAAGAAAAGAATTTGCAACCTAAAATCCTCACATTCTAAAGGATTTATTTTTTGACGGTAGGCAAGATCAAACTAAGGTACAGGAACAAGAAGAGAAAAAAATTGTTAGCTACAAATTTCCGAGGGGCAAATTAGTTTGGTAGAAGGACAGTTCAAAATTCATAGTGCTTGTAAACGTTATTACAGGAAAATCTCTTGCTATGAAACAAAGCATAACACAATTCTTGGAAGAAAAACGCATTTCTACAGATAGCCCTGAAATTATTGGTTGCGATGGCACAAATGTCAATACAGGTATTTCTAAAGGACTAAGGGATGTGTTCGCAGAAATTGACGGAGAAACAAGTGGGTCAAACTCATTTTCTGGGGAAATTAAAAAAAAAACAATTCAAAATTGTGGAATTCTGTCTGTAACTTGTTTTTTACCGACTGCTGCTGAAATTTTCCTGATATTGATAGACAAATCTTAAATGGTGACCAACAGTCTCTATGATATTTTCTAGGCGGTATATAAGGGAGCATGTTCCTCTGATTTATAGATGAAGAAGTCAGGTCATGTTGTTCATTCCCGATGGCTAACTACTGTTTCTAGAAGTTACAGGTACTACATCTCTTAAACAAAACCTTTTGAAAAGGTTCTAATTCTCGCCACATTTGTAAGAAAAGTTTATGCTCCTTCGTGGTTTTGAATCAAAATAAAACATTCGTGTACAGAAGGTTTGAAGAATCTTTGGAGAATTATACAATATTTGGGGTACCTGGAGAAATACCAATGAAAAGTTGTTGATAAAGTCCTTCTGCATAATGGTTACTTTGCCCATTTTGAGAATGTTCTTGTGGCAACGCCGCCTGATAGAGGCCTTCTGTAAGAAAAATAAAGGGCGAAAGAATTCTAGAAGCTAGAAGTCAGAAAAAGCAAAACTGAAACAGATAATTTAAAGTTATACGAACAAATTTTGAGGAAACGGATTATACTGATTTGATTATACCAAAGATGCAATCACTTTCATTCAGGAAATCCCATGCCACACTCAAGGTAATGAAAGATGTATCTGTCTTGTCACAGAAGCTTTAAAATCTGTTTACGATGCAGCGAGAAGAGATGGTAACATTCACGCAGAGTTGGAACCACGTTGAAAAATTTTAAAATTTGATAATACAGCAAAATGTAAGGTCTAACTGACCCACAGAATTATTTAATAATCAATAGTTAATTTATATTTTAAAATATTAAGCGAATATTGTATTAATGTTTTTTTCTTGATCTTTTTTTGCAGGCTCGAAGAACCCGGGAGATATAGAATTTTTTTAAATTTCATTATAACTTTATCATCGCAATAAGAAAAGGCAACTTTCCCATCACCTGCCAATTTCTAAATCGAAAAAAGTCGTTTCTCGGCCCACCCTAGTATATAGGTGGCTTTTTCGGTTCCGCACACTCTTTTCTTTTGTGTGGCTGTCTTATCGAGCATTGTTTTATCACGTGATACATCATTAATATTTTTAAATGAAAATGCCTTATGTGACTCATAACCTTGGATGATTTTTAATTACGCAAAAGTCTTGCCGACTAAATATTTGTCAAATAGACATTTTATCATGTAATCTTTAAACGTTATTGTATTTTCTGAGTTTCTTCATTTATAATAATATAATCTTCTCTGCATACGTAATTTACGCTCGGGAAGGAGAAAAACACAAATAGCTAAGAACAGTATCAATACAAGAAATATCAGAATATTCACTACTTACGCTGTTCGCAAAACTGTGTATCAATTAATGCTTCTTACGCTCTAAAAAAATGTGGACTTTTTATACTCTAATCTTAACCTGGGCCGTTATTCTTAATTTTACTGGTAAGTCAAGAATAAAAAAAAATTTTTTATAGTGAGTACGTTTTAAAATCTATTACACACTCTATTAAAATAAACCAGTGAAATTGCTCTGATTTTCGAAGAAATATCACTCGATTAAGTAGCCAAAATTGTGTCACTGATCAGTGTCAGTATTTCTGTCAGTGGAATTCAGTCTCTAGCTTAATCAATAAAAAAACAAACAAAGTAGTCATCTGGTCAAAAATACGCTTTCCCGAACATCAGCTGGTTAGGAACAACACTTATAATTTTATAATTGCTTATTATTTATTTAGTGATAATTTTGGCTAAATCATCTTTTGAACCGCGTACTGTATCCTCACTACAGTAAATGAGGGCCGGACTGAAATATAATGAGATATCATGTATTGCGCCTAACCGTCAGCGGCCATTTTATCAAAGTCTTAGTCAAAGTTAAACATAACCCAGTGGGCTCCAGGACACCCTAAACACGTCATAAGAACGTTTTTAAATGTCCTGGGACAATGTTGGACATTGGCGTCTAAGCGCTAGAATCGTTATAAAGACAACGTCAGCACGCCGTACAGACCTATAATCCCATGAACGTCCTTGCGACGTTCCTAGGACGTCTTATGTCAGCGCAATCGACCTTTGCAAAACGTCCAATATCCTAAAGATGACCTAGAGACGTCTTAAAGACATGCACGTTCTCGGGACATCTTGTGCGATGGCTGACGCGTTTTAAGAGCATCCCTAGGAAGTCCAAAATACATGTTAGTAAAGACGGCTTAGGGATGTCCCTACGACGTCTCTATGTCATCCTCAATTTGTTTGCTTGCTGGAAGGCCTAAATGCTGCGCAATTTTTAAAAAGTAATTGCCTAGTGGGTACCTGGACTTCTTAAGGACGTCCTAACAACGTCTTTATGTGACCTAGGACATTGTGGGACATTGCTGTTTATGTCCCTAACTAGTCAACAAAACAACCTTAGGACGTCCTTAAGAATTGTAATTTAGGCAATAAAGTGACATTTTAAACAAAAAACTTAAATCCTCAATATAAATAGCTTAATTGTCAACCAATTAGTGACAATGACAGCCAAAAATAAGATTTTCCACCACAGAAGACGCATTTCAAACAAAATAACCAAATATTCAAAAAAATAATTATATTTTCAAACAAAAGAATTAATTTTTAACTAAAAAAGAAAATTTTTTACGAAAACACATAAACATTTAAAGGTTGTTAGAAAGAAATATTGAAATAATGGAAAACGATCGTTGCAGCAAAATGGTCTCCAACAAAGTTAATTTTTTTTACTGTGCAGTGTTGTATAGTTATTTTGTCTTCAAACTTTTCTAGAAAAAATATCTCTTGCGAAGAAAAACCAAATATTTCGGGATTCCAAGGATATTCAAATTAGTTTAAAAAAAAGTTAAAACACATTCATTTTTTTCATTCTATTTAGCCTAAAGTAAACTTTTGCACATCAATTTATGTAAATATTTGCAAGCGACTTACGTGAAATGAATTAGAACAAATGAATAACGCTTTTGCTATTTTCTTGCATTTCTAACATCATAAATTCCTAAATATTTTTTTCTATTTTTTCAGAAATATTATCAGTGACGCCCCCCAAAACAAGGGACTTTTTGGAAAATTTTGGGAAAAGTGCCAATCGTTTGAATCATCAAGGTATGTAGCTGTAATACAAATACAAATTTATAACGCAACTGTTAATTCTTTTGAAACAATGAAAAATATCTTGAAATATAAGATATGCTTTGTGCACGACACCTTTTTTCAATGTTTAACAACAAATATTCTCGAAAAAGTATGACATAATAGAATTTTTAAATATTCATTAGGCAACTTTTTGTAGGCTTTTTCTATTTTAAATCATGCTTTTTCAGAAAGATATGTCTATAGAATAAAAAAAAGATTCATAACTATTTAAGCGAGCATTACTAAGTTGTATTTATTCATATAAGTATTTAAGATTTAAACAATATAATGTACCTCTTCTCTTTATAAATCAACAAAATTTAACGTCGGATTAAATAAGTCGACCAGCGCAAGAAAACGCGACTTTTGATATCCAAATTTTTATGTTTAAAAAATAATTTAAACAAAACATGGGCTTGTCGATAATCGCAATACGTAACTTTTTTTATTAAATTTATTTAAAAATAATAATTTAATTTAAAAATAATAATAAAATTATTTTTAAATATATAAATCGTCTACACTCTGACAAATATTATGAAAAATGTTTGAAATTTGTTTTACTTGCGCACAATACCCTAGCGATGTTTGCAAAATAAGCAAAACAATTTGTGGAGTAAACTTTAAGGATTAAACAACTTGCAGTGAAATATTTGTGCCCTACTATTGCGAAAAGATTTCTAGAAATGTTAGGAACGCTTTAAAAGTAACTTTTTATTCAAACTCAATAAAATAAACTTAAGCTTTTTTTATAACAAGCAGATATGGATAACAATATTGTGAACAGTTTAAAAATATTTGTACTTGTAGAAAAATGTTATCTTCTGTTTCTTGTCGCAGAAAAAAGTTCGCAGCTCAAATGTTTGCCCGATGAAGCCCTTATTCTTGGCATTTCACGTTGCGGAACTTCTGCTTCTTCTCCTGACAGACGTTCCCTTTTGAGGTCTCCTCCTCCTGCCACTCCTCATTCTTCTGACCGTGCACTTTCACCTGCTGAACCTCCTGTTCGTGAAAGATCCAGGTCTCCTTCTGCCAGGCATCCTCCTTCTCTCATACTTGGATTTACACCTGAAGAATTTGGATTTGTTCGACTTAAATCCTACGAAAATCCAGCTCAAATATTCGAACTTCGCAGATACACTTTTCCTTCCGATAAACCAATTAAAGTAAGAGCTGGACAAAATTTTCTTATGCCAATGCCCACCAAAGAACAAATTGTATTATCAACCCTAAATGGTGACGTCTTTGCCATATTGGACAATACGAGTTTCCGTAGTCACCAGTTCCTTCGAGGCATATATTTGCATGTTACTCCGAACGGAAAAAGGGCGAAAATTAACATGGAGAGCGGCGCTTTTAAAGAGTTGACCCAAGATGAAATCGCGGAATGTCCAGTTGGACCCCAAAACCCAATAGGAAAGCATTTTAGAGTATTTCGTGTGTAAACTATAATTCCTAACACCGTAAATAAAAATTAAAAAAGTATATCCAAGCACTTGAACTTCAAACATTTCGTACATATCATGTGATGTAATACGATTTAAAAAATGCATACAAAAAACTATGCATACTTATTGATGATATTCTGTAATTGGACAGCCTAGATATATTGTTCTTAAGCCGAATAATATCATTGGTTTCATTATTCAAAGTATAAAAGATATGTGTAGCTTATGCGGGGTGTTTTTTTCGTCTTGAGAAATCGAAATATCTCAAGAAATTCACATTTAACGAAAAAATGTCCATAATAAAAGCTTTTTATTTTCGAAGCGAAAATGCGACTTGGCGAAAACTAACCCCACACTGCAAGCCATAAGGGCAGGAGAAGAAGGTCAGTTTTAAATGTCAAGGCGGAACCTACAAATTCAGAAAGTTTTTTAATCGCGGCAAATGCCGATGCATTGATTGAAAAATGACACTGTTGAATATTGAAGGAATGCGCTTTCAAAAATAAATATAAAAGAGACAAACGGTAGGTTGCTTTGGATAGTTCACACAATTTAGTTCATTTATATTCGTTCATGTGGGGTTTGGTATCTTATTTGCGTTCGTTTGGGCTGAATTAAGAGTCTAAGAGTTTTTTTGATTTTGGTTTTTTGGATTCGCTACTGACGTTCGTTCGGGCTAGATTGGTTGTATTAATTACGTTTGTTCAAATTATATGTATTGGTTACTTTCATATTAGTTCGCTTTGATGATTGTATTTCTTCATCTTTCATAAAAGTGGAGTGTGAGAAGAATTTTTTGGATTAAAGTTTAGACCTTTAGAATGGCGTAAGTGTTTGATTGAAATTTCATCTAAAGTGTTTTAACTGCTACAATACCAAATAAAATTTTTACGGAAAACCACTTACTGGAATTTAAATAATCCGAAAATTAGTAAAATAATTACACCGAAGATTTCTGCAACTTTTGACAGATTAAGGTAAACATACAATCAGGCAATACACGTAATAGCAGCTACGGAAAAAGCTTAAGACATAATTTAGGTCATTTTATAGGGTTTTTATGGTAAATCAATAATACTTTTTAAGATAAAAGGAACGAACAAAGTTTTCTAAAAGCTGTAAGGATATATTGACAGGTTGCGAATTCTAACAATTTTATTGTGACGGACAAATGCTTTTTGACCCTATTGGTAAAGAGAAAATTATTCCTTTGTCTGTTGTAATTTCTAGTCCAGGAGAATGTCAACTTTTGAATATAACCTTAATTAAAAGGCAGCACTGTAGCAGCTTAAGCTTTAGAAACAGAAAGCTGGAATTTGTTTGATCTTCGGGTAGGAATGTGCTTTGATGATGCCAGCTTTAATTCATGTAGATTTAATAGAGCTTGTATTGTTTGAGGGCAAAAGTATAAAAAAAACGTATTGCACTTTGAATGCAGGCATCAAGTTCCAGAAATCATTTTGCAAATTGTTTTCAGAAAATGCTTGAGATAGACTTTAGGTTTAGATGCAACAAATTTCAAGTTTGGAAATTTTCAAAAACACAACTTAAGAGAAAACATTTTCCACATGCAGACCATTGAGAGTTTTTAGAGCCGACGATTATTTTGCTTGCAAAAATTCGTTCACGCGGTATTACAATTACAGGAGTACTGAGTCAAAAAAGAAGCTTTGGCAAAGGCAATGCAAAATAAATGAGGCACAGAAGAAACTTCGAGGCGACATTGCGAAGAAAATTTATGAAATCTGACAATTCCAGATGTCAGCAAAAAATCAAATGTTCAAAAAACAGTTAGAGATTTAATCTTAAATCATAAAAAAATCAATACGTCTTAAAACTTTAATCAAATTACAGATATTGCTACAAAATTCCAAAATAACCACAAAGATGCTATCTTTGTGCAAGCAAACAAAAGTGATATCTTAGTGTCTGCAAATGCAGAATATTACAAATCAACTATTGAAAACCTTTTACAGTATAATAACTTATATAGGCGCTTCCTTTTCAACGCAATGTAAGTGATATTTTTACTATTGTTTCTTCAATAAAAAATCCAAAAACTAATTAGGACATTCAATGACATATAAGAATCTCGACAATTCACTTTGGATTTAGAAAACAATAATACCTAATACCTAATAAGAATAACTGTGTGACATTTATTTTAGAAATGACAATTTAGACCAATTATAAATAATTTTTTGAACAAAATAATTATCCACTACCGTTAATTGAAAGCGTCATGGAAGAACGAGTACATAAAATTTACAATAGCTCAATTAAAATTAAAAAAAAAAAACAAATGGCTTGAACGTTATAGACAAACTGATTAACGGTTTTCATTTCCTTACATACAAGATTTATCAGAAATATTGAAATATATTAGGAAGTCAGAATACAAGCGCTGTCCACGAAAGGGCGAGGTGGGTTTAAAGTGGTAAAAATTTGTTCATGTGGTATATGGACGGTACCCAGTAGAATCGAACCAAGGTGTATCGACGACCGGGAAATGGCTTCTGGCAAACGCGAGAAAAACGTTTCAAATAATCGGACCAACTTAAGAGCGATAAACTTAACTATTAGCAAGAAAGCTCACTGGCGCCGAGAGGGTTCGTGTAGATATTACATGAAAGTTAATTTAAAGTTTATCTGGAATATGCTCATAAAACGCCTTAGTATTGGAAAGATCAGGTATACTTTTTACGCAAAGGAAGATATGGAGCACTTTCTGAACAAGAAGAAGCCCAGCATCCTTCTAAAATACTACCCGTTGCAGCAAGACCACCTTTTTAGACAGACGATAATCCCAACATGAAAACCAAGAGATCAAAAATTTAACAAAAAGTCTTTCTCATGAATGGACAAAATAGCTGACGGTAATATGCTCTTCCGATTTTATACCTATAGATGTAAATCTCTGAATTCCGAACTGTGTAGTTTAGGAAAAACGGCCTTTCACAAATTCGGCAGCCTCCATGTAGTTTTCGTCAGGCTACCTGCGATTTCTGGCTGTTTCCCAAATAAAATTCTTCTCCTCTACATCTTACTTCTAGTACATCACAAGGTCAGATACTTTCCAGACTTACCTCATAAAATTTTTAAAATTATGGAAAAGCCTTATTCATCTCTGGCACTCTGTATATTATATAAATAATTTATTTATATTTTTACTTTAAAGGGATGGTTCTTCAGGAAAATTTTAATATTAATATATACTTTGACAAATTTAATAAACTAATGGACATTTTGTCTACTATTTCATGAATAGACCTATTTCTTTACGGAGTAAAGGACAGGGCGCTCATGATTCTTGGGTTTCTTAAGACAATTGATTCAGTTTAAATAGAACATTAGTTGTTTTGTGTTACCTAAGAACAAATTGGGATTGGTGGACAATGCGTGGAGGCCTTTTAGGTGCCTAAGAACAATTGGTCAGCGTTAAATGGGACCAATTATGATTGTTGGACTTTAGTGTTTCTTGTATCCTTTGGAGCCATTTATGATTGGTATATAAGCCATTCATGGCTTTTGGTTGCCTAAGAACAATTGACAAAAGCTGGACATTCGATTCCGGTTTAGATATATGAGAAGAAAAAATGTTTATAGTCTCTTATATTAAAATGAATATTCATTATATATCCTCTACTTGAATAAACTGAAATTTTTCAGGGCTTCAATGAGAGGTGGTTGCCTTAAACAAAATTATCTTGGTTGAAAGATCAAATATTATTACGATTTCAATAAATCTTCTATTCTTCTCGATAAAAACGATATTGACTAGTATACATGTTGAAAGATATATATGAATATTCATTAGCTAGTCTCTTACGATATAATTTCAAAAGCAGGTTTTTATTATTTTTATAAAATGTCGTATGGAGTGGGTTTTATTTGCTACGCTTCAGTAATTGTTCCTGAACCTCTGTTGAAACTAAAAAAAATTCTCCCAGCGAACTATGCTCTATGTATATTATTGATTAAATTAACTAATAAAATTAAAGAAAATGATTTCCTAAAGCATGATAGAGAATAAATAATTTAATGAGGCAAGCCGTTTATGAATTCTTTTACAGAAAACTAAGTTTTTTGTTAAGATAAAGTAGTTCATAAGAGAGTTTAAAATATTAACTAAAAGAAGGTTTAAAAAATGTGATATGTGGCAAATAGAACAGTTTTAGAAGAAAAGACTATGCTTTTACATTTTTAATCTCATTCAAACAATGACAAGAAAATACAAACCAATTAAACAGATTACGTCACTTTCTCAAATGAACATTCCTAAGGGAACTTGTTATCGTTAAAAAATGAAGGACGTTTGTATAATTAGTTTTTTTTTTTTTGCAAAATGATTTTAGTGCTGATATTCATTCGTTAGAAGCGAATTTTTCACATTAAAATCTTATCTTTATAAATAAAAATTTAAGTATTTGGTTGAACATTTAAGAATTTCGTTGAAAACTTATCTTTTTTGGTACAAAATGAATCTTTTTGTATAAAACTTCATCTTTTCTCTTGAAAATGTAACCATTTTGCTGAAACATGAACTTTTTTTGTTAAAAATCCATTTTTTTCTTTGATAATTCATTATTTCATTTTTAAGCAATTCATCCTTTTTAATTAAAAATAATACTATTTATTTCGAAATTTATCAATACGGAAAATTCAACAATTTCATTTTTGCTTTAAAGCGTATATTTTTTATACTCCCAATAATTTTTATTAATTTTTTGCACGATACAAAAATATTATTTGTAATATTTTGCGAACATCGATGAAATTTTTCTTTTTGAAAAGAAGCCTTCGTTTACAACAACTTACTAGACGTTTTTTTTGATAGAAATAAAGAGAAATTTTTTTTGCACTACAAAATATACTTTTTTAAAACAAAAGGACGAAGTTTCAACTAAATTGTTGCAATTCGTTAAAACTGCATGAAAGTTCGATCATCTTCGATTTGGATGAATTTAACATATTCTATTTATTTTCTGATACTGAAAACGAATAAGAAAATAATAATTTCTTTTCTACGATATCAATAGTCACCCCAAAATGAAAGTGCTACATTTTCAGCAAGAAAATTATTTTTTAACAAGAGCAAATTCGAATTATTATCCAAATAGCTGAAGTTTTAAACAAAAAACGAATTTTCAGTCAAAATAGTAAAACTCTAATGAAACTTATTAATTTCTAACCGAAAAAAGAACATCTCAACTCGAAGCGAAAAAAAGAATTTTCAACTAAAAATAAAATAAAGCAACAAAATAGTAAAACGTCTAACAAAAAAGGTGAATCTTCTGTGATATGTATAAATATAATATAATATAAAAT
>JAAAKG020178279.1:0-26382 GCA_010014905.2 Druon quercuslanigerum | reverse complement strand
AAGAGTGGGGGGGGGGGGGGCGCGGGGGGGGGGGGGGGAGCCTGGTGAGTTCGAAAAAGTTAGCCAACGGTTCTCCTTCAAAATAAAGACCGATTTTATGAGTAGCCCTGAAATTTTATTTTTTATTTGAAATCGTACTCGCTGTAGAGTATTTTAGTTTTTAAATTTAATGAATTCGATTCGAATGCCTTTGTTATTTGAAAAAATAATAAACAATTATTTGAACCAGATACATTCGGTGTTTTTTAGTGTCAACATTTATTCTAAATTTACGAAGTTTCATTCAAATAGGTTACCTTGACCTGGAATCTTGAAAAAATTTCGTGGACTCGCACACCTGTGAGTACAGCTATTTTTTAACTAGGTTGATAAGAGTTATTATTATAAGAAACAGCGAGGGGGGAACAACTCTGGTAATTCAATCGACGGTTCGTTTATGAGAATTGGTAATCTGTCTAAATCCAGAAAATCCAATTGTAATCCGCAAAATTTAATTGTAATCAAAAGTAATTCACTTGTACTCCAGTTCTAATACGAAGAAATCCACTTGTAATCCAAGGTAATCCACTTGTACTCCAGATAATTGGGAGTAATTCATTTAATCCAAGTAATACACTTATTGTAATCCATATCTCACCCGAAGTAATCCACTTGTAATTCAGGTAAGTCGAAGTAATTTAAACAGGTAATCCAAATAGTTTTCAACTATTTTTTTAGGAAACTTATTGTATTTTTACATTCTTATCAGAGAAGGTATTAGATTTTTTTGTTTAAAATTAGTTTTATTAACTCAAAATTTAACTATTCCATTTTTGGTGCAATATTAATTTTATCGGTTCCAAATTCATGTTTTTATTTAAAAAATTATCTTTTTCGGTAGAATATTAATCTTCTTTGTTAACAATTAATGATTTTATTAAAAATTCAACTTAAAAAAAATTCATTTCGTAGGAAATTTATAAATTTTGTTTAAAGTAATTTTTTGTTTAAAAGGTCACCTGTTTTCTCGAAAACTCTGTCTCTTCTTATGCAAAATTTAATTTTTTTGTATGAAACTAATGTCTTTGGTTTAAAACTTAACTATATTGCTAAAAATTAAGTGTTGTTGGTTAAAAATTAATTTTTAAAATGAAAATTTAATTATTTCCCTTTTTGTTGAAAATGTATCTTCTTTAGTAAACAATTCAACTGCTTGGTTATAAGTTGAACTACATTGTAAAAAATTCAGTTTTCTGGTTAAATACTCTTGATTTTAGTTAAAAATTGTGATTTTTTTAAAAAATAAACTATTTGGCTAAAAGTTCATGTTTTTGTGCATACTTTCAGTTGAAAATTCATTTCTTTGGTTAGAAATGAAACTTTTTTTTGTTAACAATATTTTATGTAAAAAATGATATTTTAAAATGAAAATGTAATTCTTACTTTTTTTGGTTTAAAATTCATGTTTCTGGCTAAAAATTTAACTATTTAGTTTGGAAATTATTAAGATTTGTCAAAACTTTAACAATTTTGTTAAAAAGTATCCTTTTTTGTTAAAAAGTCAACTCTTAAGTTTAAAATTTGTATTTATTGGTTGATATCAACTGTCTTTAAATTTAAATTAAAATGTGTTTTGCGTCATTTTCTTCATTGAAAATTTTATTATTTTCCTTGATAATTCATGTCTTTTGTTAGAAATATTTGTTTTAATTCATGATGTTCATGCTAAACATCCTCTAACACAAAAGAGCAAAACATTGCAAAATAGATCAAATTTTTAAGAAAACACTTAAATTTTCCACTAAAAAATATCAATTTTTGATAAAAACTGGAATACTTAAACTTTTAGTTAAAAAAATTATTTTTCAATGAAAAAAAACAGATTTTCAGCGAAATAGTTCTTTCAACCAAAGTGATGAATTTTCAAATAAAATTATGAATCTTCAAATGGAATAGTCAAATTAAAAACACAAATCGTGAATATTCAACTAAAATAATAAATTACGAACTCTAAATAAGAATATTAATTTTCAAATAAAAAGATGAATTTTCTATCAAAAACTAAATTTTTTCAACAAAATACATGAATTTTTAACGAAAAAGTTGAATCTTCAATTAAAGAAGACAATTTTTAAGCAAATAGTTGAATTTTAAATCAAACATAAGAATTTTCAACTAAAACAATGAACCCTAAACATTTTTCTATGTAAAAAATTATATTTTAAATTGAAAATGTAATTCTTCCATTTTCGGTTTAAAATTCATGTTTCTGGCTGAAAATTCAATTTAGTTTCAAAATTTTTAAGATTTGTTCAAACTTTAAAAATATTGCCTTTTAATTTAAATTAAAATGTGTTTTGCGTTAAAATTCAGGTATATAATTTTTCGTTAAGAATTAATTTCTTTTGGTTACAAATTAAACTACTCTGTAGAAAATTCAACAATTTTGTTAAGAAGTCATTTTCTTCATTGCAAATTTTATTATTTTACTTGATAATTCATGTCTTTTGTTAGAAATTTAACTTTTTAGTTAAAAACTCGCTTTCATTTGGTTAAAAAATAATTTTTTTTAACGAAAATTAAATTTATAAATGGAAATTTAACTTTTCTATTTTTGTTTAAACATTGATCTTTTTTAGTTTGAAAATTATCTTAATAGTTAAAAACGTAACTATTTTGTCAAAAATTTATCTTTTTCTGCAGAAGATGAATCGTCTTGTTTGAAAATTTAAATCTTTGGTTAAAAGTTCTTCTCTTTTGTTGAAAGTTCAACAAATTTACCATAAAGTAATGCTTTTTTATTTACAATTTATTAAGTCTAGTTTAGGACCTGTAATTTTTTAGGAGTTGTTTCCCCCTCGAGAAAAAGTGAAATACGTGTTGCTTAATTATTCAGGAATAAGAAATGACTAACCTCTCCCGCAGCTTCATCGAGACCAACAAGTTGAAGTGCCTCCTCGAGGTTGAATCCGTCGGGTAGACTTAAGGTGTCGTTGCCGAGGAGTCCCGCAACAGTAGTATCTTCTAGGAGCCCACCTCCGAGTAGGTCCGCAGTGAAGTCATTATCGAGACCAAGAGTGTCATTTAGTCCCAGAGATTCCTCAACAAGTCCCACTAATTCGTATGAAGTTTCTCCCAAAAATTGGTCCCCGCTGTCGAAAGAGCTGGTACTTCCCCCTTGGCTTTGGCTCGAAGGACTATAAATATATTCTCCTGGAAAGGATAAGCATAAAAGACTAAATTAATCACTCTGATAAAGCGCCTCAAACTTTATGATATTTAGCGTATTAAGAGGAATTCATCTTCAAGTTTACTCCATTTCCAAAATTGAAAGACAATTTTCTTATTATTATTTTTTTACCATACCAACTCCAAATACTCAAAACTCTCGATAAGCCTCCAGGTACTATCTGACGTACTCAATCCGCTTGAGTCCCAAAATCTCATACCGCCTGCAGCCGAAGTTTTGTTAGAAGCGCTCAAACTCGACTAAACATTTGTTCAGAGGAGGGGAAAACTGCAGAAAACCAAAACTCATGAGGACAGCCTGTTTTCGACAGATGAGTTTGAATGTATATATGCAACAGAATTGTGATCCCACATCTCCTTAGCGTCAAAGCCTCCTGCTAGATAATAGTTAAACTCAGTGATAATAAGACTAAGCAAAAATCTCGAACGGTCACCCATCCGAGAGTTAACCGCGACCACCTGTGCTTAACATACGATATATTGACGAAACGAGAACCACCACAATCGGTAATTAATAGGTAGAATAATTTTATCAAGTTATTTTCATTATTTAAAAACCAATTCTGGGGCTCGAGTTGTAATAATGAGTTTCAATACTAAATTTCAAAAATGACAATGCACAATTAGTTAAGTAAACTATTCTTTTTATTATTATTATTATCATTAGTATTTTGTAAATATAAATATCCAAGAAAGTAATTTTATTTCCTGATAACATTTATTTCTAAATGCTTCTAAACGTTATTGAAAAAATGAGAAAATTTTATTGTGAATGATTTTTTGATATTAGGAAATTATTTAGTTCTTAAAATGTTGATATTACACTATAATATGTAAAATTTTTCACACTTTTAAAGATATTAGAAAAATAAAATTTTGGTACAAGTAAAAAAATTCGGTGCCGTTAATTGAAAAAATTATCGGTGCCAGCAATTAGATTTCTAGGTAAATTTAAAATGATTTAGGTTTTATTTTAAAATAATAATTTTTTAATTTCGAAGAATTTAGAATACGTCGAAAAAAAATTTGGAAAATTTAAGGAATTTATTTTTTAATTTTGCAGGATATTATTTTTTTTTTAGAAAAACTGAATTATCTCAACAACAACAAAAAAAAATATATATATATATATATTATTATTATTAAAGATATTAGTTTTAGTTACAATTTCGCCTCTTTGACTGAATTTTGTTTCTTTCTTAACAGAATTAGCTTTTATGCTTAAAAATTTGTATTTTCGGATTGAAAATTAAACCTATTTTGGTAGAAATTTAATTTTTCTTTTTGTTGAAAATGCAAATGTTTAATTGGAAATTTGTTGTATCTTTTTTGTAGTAGAATTCAACTGCTTTTATATATAATTAAAATATATTTTAGTTGAAATGTTCAAGTATTAATTTTTTTTTTGAGAATTCATCTTTTCGGATTGAAAGTTGAACTACTTTGTTCAAAATTAATTTTTGTTCGTTCAAAGATTCTTCTTTTTAGTTAAAAAATTAACTATTTTGTCCACAACATTTTTTCAAATAAAAATTAATTTTTTATACAAAAATGTAAATATTCCATTTTTTGATGAGAATTTATCCTTTTGCGTTAAAAAATCATTTATATTGTTGAAACTTCAACTTTTTTGGTATAAAATTAACATTAAATGTAACTTTATTGTTGAGAGTCAATATTTTCGGTACGAAATTCGTCTCTTTTGGTAAACATTTAATATGCTTTGTTAAAAATGCAACTGTCTGAAACTTTTTTTCAAAATTAATTTTCTGGTTGATATTTTGAATAGAAACATCTG
The DNA here is from genome assembly GCA_010014905.2 of Druon quercuslanigerum. Lineage (NCBI taxonomy): Eukaryota > Metazoa > Arthropoda > Insecta > Hymenoptera > Cynipidae > Druon > Druon quercuslanigerum. Next base: position 21,356 of record JAAAKG020178279.1, on the reverse strand, counting down.
ACATTTTCACCAATCTTTTTGATTTTTCTTACAACCCTTTGAGAATTATATTTATATAACCTTAAAAATCAATAAATAAATTAAATTGAAAATTAAATAGTTATTCCACATTTTTATTTTGTATTAAAAATTATTTTTCCGCTCAAATCGAAGAACTACATTCTCGCATATGATGACGCTAGTCTAATATTTTGAATAAATAAATTTTTTAAATATTTTAAAATATTTTACTAGGACGAATGATTTTAAACAGATGTATTAGATTTTACAAGCTTTAAAAATTTTAAAATTGATTTTCTTAAATTTTAAAAAAAATGTTGAAGCTTTTCGAAGCAGAATAAACTCTCGGTTTCAGTCCAGTGTCGGGGGTTGCCTGCAAAAAGCCTTGCTTGTAAATAGCAACCGTCTCTCGCTTCGCGAGTTGGGAAAATGCGTGGGGCAGCAGTGCTAGTGTGGCCGAGACCGGGGGGACAGAAATCGAGAGATAGGCTTTAAGAAAATTTTTTAAGAAATTTTGAAAGGTTTGAAAGGTTTCCAAAGATTTTAAAGAGTGCCTAAACCCTGATTAAATAAAAAGACATAAGTATGTTAGGATAAACAAATAATTAATTGTATTATTTTTATAGTATTTTTTAAGAACTCTGAAGAAAAGTGCTTAATTAATTAAAAAAGTATTTTTTATAATAATTTATATTTATAATATGGAAATATTCAATAATATTTCAAATAAAAAAGCACTTCTGAAGCTCTCTATGTAACTTCACTTCCACTCGACTTCAAAATCCACCTCACTTCCATTTTTTATAAATTCATATGATTTTCTAAATTTACATCTGAAAGTGAAGTGGAAGTGAAGTAAAAAGTTACGTAATCCAATCCTTGTCGGAATTTGACTTCTTCTTCAATAAAGTTTTATTCTGAATATTTATATCAATCCACTTTGGAGTTAATTTTACTAAAAAAAATTTAGTCAGATTGTCGACTGATAATTCCAAAGTGCACACTGTATATATTGTAATTATATATATGATGCAAAAGTGATTGGGTTTTTTTCTCTCATGAATTAATTTGATAAAATCTGTATGTTCTAGTTTGATTGTAAAAAGGACATTTTTTGCTTATCATATATCATATCAACACAGACTATTCAGGAATAAAAGTAATCACACGCCTTAGTAGCCTATGCTATTGAACATTTGTCCCTGAAATGTCAATAATATAACAGAGCAGTTACTTCTATATGCCTACGATCACGCTATGAAATTCCCCTTAGTTGATAAAAAAAGCTTTTAAATTGCAGAATGCCTGTAGGTGCAATAAGGAAAAAGTTATTAAATCTTAAAGGATTTACCAATTCGTTAAAACCAGAAAAACTTTTTTTTTTGTATTTAGCAACAAAAATCAACTTTAATCAATGGTGGGTCATTATGACCCAGGGTGTAGTCAAAACTTTTTAAGTAATTTTTCATTCGTATTAATTTTGTTCAAGGCCAATTTTATAGGTTAAAGTTGTCTAGATATCCATGCCATTTTAATGTAGAGAAAAGCAACTGAACTCGGGAGGCCGTTTTTTTGCAGTTTTCCTCTCCCCTGGCCAAACTTCCAGGAAAATTCGGGTACTTCTAATAAAGTCAGATACAGCCGCGGGTTATCACTGGTTGTGATTAAATTAATACAGTGATTCTAAGTCCAACTGAGTAAAAGAAAATTTTAAAATAAAGGCATAGCATAATAAGGCTTTTAACCGCAGTAATAAGGGATTTAAACGGACCAGCATAAGGAGGTAATAAAAATAATAAGTTCCTTTACTAGAAAATTTATGTAAAAATTTTCTTAGGAAATTTGGTACAGATGAAGATTATTTTTTGTCTGCACAAAACACTTATGACGAAACCTTTATAAAAAGAGCTATATAAAACTCCCGTTAAACATTCTTTGATACACAAATTTCACTCTGACAACTTAATTTGAAAGAAATCACTTTTTTACTGATTCTTATAGTTGATGATTATTTATCATATTATACCTATACTGAATAAAATTCACCTGAATAAAAAAATTGAGGTTGTCGAACTTTCTACTATATACAATAACAAAGAATCTTTTCTTTATTAGTGTTAATTCCTTACCCATTTTTTATTCTTGGCTTTTGAAATTTGATTTCGAAATTATTTTTTCAATTTAACCTACCAATATATAAGGTTTTGACTTATATAAGTGTATGAATTACTTCCCCTTGTGAGTTTTAAATGTTGTTTTGAGTTGGGTGAAACAAATATTTTGTATTCCACGGGTGAAGCAATAAGAATTTTCTTCATTCAAACAAATCGGTGCTTTATCAATGTTATGTTTTAAAAACGAGGGTCATACTTTAAGATAAAAAGCAGGCTTAATTGTAGGTTTAAAACGCTGACTTTAAATTTCTTTCTTTTCATGAAAAAATACTGTCGTAAATTTTCTTTTATAACAAAAAAATGGTTTAGAAGTTCCGCTAGCCCGATGTAGGTCTGTTAATAAATTTTCTTAGTCTATGTTTTAAAAACATACAAATTTCAGACTAAACAATTATTTTCGCCCCTAGAAAGTATTTTTTATTTATTACTCTCTAAATCTGAATCAGTTAATATCTAACCGATTCAATCAGTACAACAATGTTCAATGCACAAGAACTTGAGAGTAAATTCAAAACAATTAAAGTAAAATTTAAAAGAATTTAAAAAAATTGAAAAACATTCAATTAATTTCAATAAAAGGCGTGAGTAAAATAGGAGTGAACAGAATTCAGGGCACATTCTTTAGAATAAAAAAATTTGAAAAAATGATGTTAAAAAACAAAAATATTAAATTATATTTGATTGATTTAAAAATAATACAAAGAAAAGGAGAAGAATATACTAAAACACATAAAAATTTAAAGTAAATTTTTAAAAAGTTCAAGTGAATTAAAAAAAAATATTCACAAAATTATATGAATTTATTAAATTTAAGGAAATTTAAAACACATCGATGAAATCTCTAAAATTCAAGGTAAGTTTAAAATACTTCAGGTTAACGTATAAAAAAATTCACTGAATTCAGTACATTTAGAAGAATTTAAGTGAGTTCCAAACATAAAAAAAAGAATTCATGGTAAATTAATAGTATCGAGGGTTATTTAAAAATTATTCAATTAAATGCAACAAATAAAAAAAAAATTTCATCGTGAACTGAAAAATTGTGAATTAAGAAAATCCAGAAAAAATCCATTGTATTCAGTGGATTTCAACGGAATGCCAAAAAATCAGAAAGATAGCTAAAGTGATATTTTTAAATGTGCTTATATAGAGACTTTATCCTAAAAATGCTTCATGCTTAAAAATGTCGTTCATATTACTTCAGGAAAAAAATAATGCTTTAAGGCCATTTCAGAACATATAATTATAATTGTATAACATATTTCAGCATTCTAACCCCAAAACTGACCTCTAATATTTTTTAAAAATAAATTTAAAGCTTCGTCCGAAATAAATAACAAATACTTTCTAGGAGTGAAAAAATGTTAAGCCTCAAATTTTTATATTTTGAAAATTGAAAAATACGAAACCTTATTTTCAGGCCTAAAGGGGCCTAGATAGTACTCTAAACAGTTTTTAAACATAAAATATATGGCATTACTTTTTTACAAAAAGAAAGAGCCTGGTGTGTAAATGAATTTGATATAATTGTTTCTCATTTGCATGATATATTAAAAAATGAAAAAAGTACATTGTAAAATTTACAATGTACAATACAAATAATATAGGATGACCGTTAGACATGGGAGAGAGTGGTTCATATTGGATAATGCATATTTCCTTACAATGTAAGTAATATTAATGCACTCTAGATTTTTTTTAAATAAGTATAATCAAAATACTGCTAAAAAATGATTACAGTGCGTTAATCTCATTTCAAGTATAAAAACCGCAAATTATTCAGTATGTACTGATATGCAGTAAGTACCACACACTCTGTTCCTCAACTCTGTTAATGATATGGTATTTAATAGTATCATAGAAAGTTTTACTTTTCTCACAGCTTAATTTTATTATACCATACATTAAGTCCTGTAATTTTTTTCTTCTTAAAACAATACCCTCTCCTTATTTCAGAAGTTCAACCACTTCTAAACAAATTAGTGAAACAAACATAAAAAAAAAGAAACCTTTAAATCCACTCACATAAATCAGAATTGTACGAAAATATTCACTCAATCAATCATGAGCAGTATTCCCCCTTTTCACAAAAATTCCTTTCATTCACTTGTCAGTTCTCACTTCAACACTAACAAATACAGGATTGTTTTTTTGTATAAACACAACACATCCACCTTCGAGAAAACTTATCCACCAACGAGGTAATCCTCAACACTCTCTTCACTTTTGGACACAAAGGAATCAAGACTGTTTGAACACATGACGAATTGGAGTGAGTTTAGTACGGGAAATTGCAGCGTCATTCATTAAGTTCTTAAGGACTTGAGGCATCGTACTCTCAAAATCACTGGATACTGGGAAAGAAACAGCTCGGGCTATAATTTGTTGAAATTTCGGATAGAAGCGAGACGCTCGGACCGCACTCGAAAACTGACTGGACCCGTCGGCCAGGTAACATTTTTGAGAGGGTGTCTGAGGGGTAAGGAAAAAACGTAACTAATTGAGGGACAAAAGGGCATTATCGAGGATCCACCTGCAAGCTTCCCTAAAGCCTGAAGGTCTCCGCCCTTCAACCAATCCCAACTTTCGAGTTGCTCCCTACTCCACCAGTTCTCTGACGAGCACTCAACAACCTTTTTACATTCGTATCACTGATCCCTTGGATACCAAACATGTGTTAAATAAATTTTTTTTTTTATTTCCAAGAGAAAAATAAATTTGTGTGTGGGTCAATGACAATTTTCATTAACATCTTGCATATATAAGATAAGATGTTTACGAAAAAGTTTTAATGTTTGTATTTTTTTAAGTGCACAAGAGGATTATAAATGAAAGAATAGTCCCAAAATTTGAATAATGAAATGGAGAATAATGTCTTGGCTGAAATAATAGAATTTAATAAAAAATATTTTGATTCTCACTTTGCTGTGCTCACTTTTTCGGAATAACAAGTTTTGCTACAAAATCCCAATTTCGACATTCATCGACTTTTCTTCACTTTTCCCTAGTCAATTTTTCAGTTTTTCTGATCGTTCTAAACTTGTCTTTTAGGTATAAGAACAACCTTAAACCTTAAGCTCAACAATCCTTTTGTACTGAAAAAATAAATTTTAAACCAAAAATAGATGAATTAAATTCTAAATTAAAAAAAATTTATTTGCAACAAAGAAAACAAGGAATTTTCAACAAAATAGTTTAAATCTTATTTCCCTAGCTAATTGTTCATTCTTCCTGAATATTGTAAATTTTCCTTCTGGTTATAAAAAAAAAAACCTTTAAACCGAGATCAGCAATGTTATTGCAAAAAAACTTTTGATTTTTATTTTAGTTGACTTTTGAATTTAAAAAGATAAATTCGTAATCAAAACAATTGATTTGTAACCAAGGAAAAATGAATTTTCAACAAAACAGTTTAATTTTCAACCAAAGTAATGAATCTTCGAAAAAAATTAATTCTCGACGAAAAGTGTAATAGAAAATATTTCCATTACAAAATATTTTAATTTTGAATCAAAAAAAGTTGAACTAAACCCAAACATACCAATTTTCAACGAAACAATTGAATTTTCAATTAAACAACTACATTTCTCATAAAAAATGGAATACTTAGATTTTCAGTTTAAAAAATTAATTTTCAACTACAAAAAAAATTTTCAAGAACGTATAGTTAAGTTTAAAACCAAAAATAGAATACTTACATTTTTAGTTGAAAAAATAAATAAAAAAACGAGTATTTAACTAAAGATAAAAATGAATTTTTAAACAAACACAATGACTCTTGAATAAAATAGTTACATTTTCAAACAAATAGATGAATATTTAACTAAGAAGATTAATGTTTTATCAGCAAAAAAAAATTCCGCAAAAATGGAATAGTTTAATTTTCACAAAAGGACAATAATTTTCAACTAAAATGAAGTAACTTTTTTAAACAAAAATATATAATTTAAATTTTCATAGAAAAAAATTAATTTTTAACCAAAAAACGTATTTTCAAACAAATTTTTCGAATTTTCAAGAAAATAGGTAATTTTCACAAAAAATAGATAAATTTTCAACAAAAATAGAATAGTTAAATTTACAGTAAAAAATGATTTTCCAGCAAATAAAATAAATTTTTAACGAAATAGTTAGATTTTTAACCAGACAGACGAGTTTTCAACGAAAATAATAAATTTTCAACTAAATATGGAACTGTTCAATTTTCAGTCAAGAAAATTAATTTAAAAAACAAAAAAAAAGAAGGAATTTGAACTAAAATGCTGAATCATCAATAAAAGAAAAATAATTTTTTAACAAACGAGTTCCACATTCAAATACGTAGTTGATTCTAAACCAAAAAGATTGAAATTTAACAAAAAATACGAATTTTCATCAAAATAGATTAAAAATCAACCAAGACAGATATATTTTTTCAAACAAACACTTGTGATTTTTATTTAAAAAAGATGCAATTTTTAACAAAATAGATAAATTTGCAACCCAAAAAATATGTACTTTCAACAAATCGGTTGAAATTTCAACAGAAAATAATTATTTTTTAAAAAATTGTTGAATTTTTAACCAAATAATAAAAAATTAACATTTACTTAAGTTCATTGAAAATTCTTAGACTTTGTCACGGTTTCCCTGATATTTTCGGACTTTCTCTGACCTTTTTTCAGTTCCCTGACTTTTAATAACTTTTTGAAGTTCCTTGACCTGTAGCTAACTGAGATATATCTTATGCTTACCAAAATTATATCGGAATTAATTAAAAACGTTAATTCGGGGTCTTCTTAAAAAGAGCACCTGCGTGAAGTTACCAGCCATGTTTCCCAATGTGGCACAGTGCTTATCCGCCTTGTAATCACATATTGAAAAGGACGTTTTAATCATAGAAGACGAAATTGATGTTGGAAAAAATGTAATAATATTTGATGTATTTTTGTTAACAGTACACAAATTTAAGTATCCTGCGCCGCATTAGGTCAAAAAATGACTTAACTAAAAGTCTTAGAATAAACATAAAAATTACATTTATTATAGTTCATTCCCCGGTCATTACTCAATACATAAATAAATTCAGTCATTTGTCCAAAGTTCATTCAAAATGCGTCTATGCCTTTAAATACGAGCACGCCATATTAGATGCTCTGCCCAAGAATGAAAATCTTTTGCCGAGAAAAGATTTGAAAAAAGAAATAAGAATAGAATTTGGAAGTGCCAATTAAAAACATAAAATCAATAAAGTCAGCTTCTCCAGAATATCCCTTTTGTTGTCCTCTACATTTAAAAGGAAGAGTACCAAAGGAATTTCCATTTTGAGGCGCCTAGAAACTCCGGCCAGACTAGACGACCCTTTTTCTCAGGGTAGGGAATGTTATTAGAGATAATAATCTCATAAAATAATAATTCCCAGGAGCACTCGCTAGCTTGGCCTAAGGAGATCGGTGTTCACCTGCAAGGGCCGTGGAGGATAAGAAGAGAGGGGGAAGGGGAGGGGGGGATTTTCATCTTGCGGCTGACTTTGAGAGGAGCCCATGGAGGAAAGGTCGCACCTTTTGGATGCCTATTACATTAACGAGTGGTGGCAGCCATTGTCTGTTCAAAAAGTGAGGCCGACCGTTCGATAATGGCTGCCTATAATTTGCCGCTGCCCCAGTCTAGACACTTCTTTTTTACTCAGGCGCGAACCACATTTGACAGTCTTGATCTTAAAAGAAATAATTGGACACCTTCAATTTGCAGAATTAAAATTTGTTCCCCTTCTTTGTGCGGTAAGAACTGCTTTTTATTTTGCTGCATTTTAAGTGATGGGTGCTTTCACCCATCAGCAGTATGTCAGTGAAAAGTCGAAAGATTTTCGGCTCTTTTATTTCAGTAAGCGACCAACTAATGTCTACATCAAGAGAAGCCAGTAAAATTGTTAAATAAGGGTACCGTTGATTTACAAAAATTAGGAAAAATATTCAAGTTAATCATAAATCAGATATATAGTTGACGTCTCCAAATGACAAGGATCCATCTCAGAAAGCCAAATGAAAAAGTGCTTCAATATCCCATATAAATTGTATTTTGAGTATCAGCGCCTTCGACATGTAGCAAAAAAAAAAAAAATTACCGATGATTAAATTTACCTATGCATCTGATTCCACCTTTGATATAATTTGATTTTTTGTAATTTGTAATGCATCCTCTTTATTGGATCGTTCATGTTCATAAAGTTGCTGAATTAACAAGACAGAAAAGTTAATAATTTTCTCAACTGAAAAGTATTGCATTGAATCAAGAACCAAATATTGAGTGATATCAACCAAATATTGGGTAAAAGTAACAAGACGAACCGCATAAAAAGTGTGAACCGAAACAAATGAAGTCATAAAATCGATTTCGATAAATTAAAAGAAAAATATTCGGAGAGCTATAGCGCGAATGCAATCGACTTTATTAAAAGAAATCGCATTTAAAATTTATAAACCATTCATTATAGATCCTTTGCGTACTTCGATAACTCTGTTAGGCAATTTATGCATACACTCCTCATCATATGTAACAAAAGTTATGTCAGAAATTTCCCGATTTCGTATTACAATATGAACACATCAAACCAAATTTGAAAATTTCCATTTGTTTTGTAATTAGTAAAAAACTATGTTTCGTTTAAAAAAGTTACTTATGTTTTTAAGTAGGCCTGAATATACACTATACAGAAGGCAAATTAATTATTTCTAGAAAATTAAAAAAATTTCCGGCAGTAAGAATAAAGTTATCAACCAGCGTTCTCAAGCTTGGCAACTTTTTGAATCGCCCTTCCGTCGCGTTAACAACCCCATTGGTCACTGCCAGCGCGCTGATTTTGAATAATATACATATTAAAATGTAATATTTATGATAAATAATTATTGGAAAATGCATCCAAAGTAATTTCTTAATCCTAAATTAGAATTCTGGAGTAACGGATGAAAAAATAATCCTTTTTTCTAAAAATTCAATGATTCTAATCGGAAATTCATCATTTGAGTTGTAGATTTATCTGTTTGGATTTAATCTCAACTATCCCAGTTAAATATTCAATTATTTTAGTTGAAAATTCATCTCCTGTTGAGAATTAATTTTTAAACTAAAATTTAAGTTTTTAACTTATAAATTTATCTGTTTAAATCTTGGTTGACAATTTATCTTTTTTAATTTAAAATGCGTTTATTTGATTGAAAATTCTTTTTTATTTAATTTAACAGCTGGAGACAACGATACCTTTCAAGGATCCTATGTTATGAATAAAGTTAAATTTTTACCTGAACCCAATTTATTCCTTTTTAAATGAAATGAATAATTTAAATAAGAATTTTTCACATTTTCTCTCTTCTACTTAATAAAATCTGGAAATATTTCAACTTTCTTAATTAAGAGGAGTTATGAAATTCGGTTATATTGTGCTAAGGTTCTATCTGAAATTGAGATGCACTCTGGAATCATATTTATTGTTTCTCAATGAAATGAAATTTTTAAAAATTCAAAATCACTATTTTTTAATTCAGGTCTTCTTCAAGTTATTAAAAAATATTTATGATATAACATCTATCAGTGCAGTAATTAATTATTCTTAATTCATTTTTGGTCATTTTTGGTCCAAAATCCAATTTTAGGATTAGGAAAATTCTATTTGGGCATTTCTCAATCATTATTTATTAAAAATATTAAATTTGAATATTTATATAATCCAAAACTTGCGCGCTAATAGTGACCAATCGGGTTGTCGGCGTGACGCAAGCGTAGTTTAAAAAGTTCTTAAGATTGGGAACACTGCCGAGGACTTACGACTAAATGTTTGTTGCATATGAATATGCCTGTATGTTGACAACTTTGCTACATAACCTGCAAATGATATTTATCAAGTCTTTGTATCTATTTTATTTGCGGTAATATTTTTAAATATAATTACCTTCATTAAGTTATGACCCTCAGAGTTCGATTGCATGTGTGCTTTCAGGTAAAAATTATATTATCAATCAAATAAAATTTCAAAGTGAGCAAAACGAAAAAGTGGTATCATTTAGAGCTCATTTATCTTTTTGGGTTTCTTTTTTGTTGCAGCTCCTTTGGAACCAAAAACGGGTTCCAATGGAAACCTCAGTTTTTTTAAATGAAAATTTAACTTCATCTTCAATTTATCTAAAATCCCCTGACTTTACCAGGTTTTGCCTGAAATTTCTTTCTGAAATTTGTCTTTCCCTGATCAGTTTTCAATTCCCTTATTTTGTGGAATAAATCTGTAGGAACCATATACAACATATTGATATAGTTGTAAGCGAGTTTAAAAACTCAAAACCTATGAAATTGAGGACACACTCATAGTCAAATTTACGTTTTAAATGTCGGTTCCATTCCGTATGTTCTTCGACAAACATGAACCCAAATCGAATAAAAAGAAAAAATCCTGAATCTCTCGGGAACGAATTATACCGATACGAAAACCCCGTCGGCTGGACCTTTTAGGTAGGGATTTCACGTAGGCTGAGACTTGGATGCGGAGGAACTTCTTTCAATTCCACGGCACAGCTTTGAACTCGCACCGGTTTTTCATGGACCCTGCCGACAGATCATTTTTCATATTTCGCCATCGAAAATAGGTTCGCCTAACGACTTTTCCTGATCATAATTCCTCCACCATTACTCGACAAAATTTTCCTTTGCTCTCTTGGACTCAAAGAAACTAAATCCAAAAACTCGAGTAAGAAACAGAATGTAAACTTGACTGGTTCCTGGTCCGGGTCGATGATGTCAAGAACATTGTCCTACTCTAGTGACAAATATATTGCGGCCAATCGGATTTGCACCCCTCGACAAATAGGAAATTCGCTCGACAATAGTCGACACTAGACTTGACGTCTCATTTTCCTGGTCGAAGTGAGACCGTGAATGAGGATTGCTATTTACTAACGAACTGCCACCTGGCAATGTAAGCTGCCTAAACTAGAATAATTGTCATCATTAATTCTCATTGTCACTGGCTGGTGTCACTCGGCTATCCATTAGGTCTCGTTTGTCGAGAACCAAGCGACGGCTCCCAGAAATTCGCGTCAAAGAGTTAACTTTCTTATGGAGGATTATTTCCAGTCGGATAAATATGCAAAAAAGTATTTGTCTAAATGAATACAAATGTTTATTTAATGATATTAATTGAGCAAATCATATTTTCGCCCAAAGCGTATAAAGAAATAGGTTTGATAAGCTTCAGCTATAAGCTGCTGAAGAATGTCCTTTTCATAAACAAAGACCAAGTATCAAACAGAAGCCTGTGAAAAAATGTTCAATTAAATGTTTTTCGAGATCTAGAAATATTTTCTAGGATTAAACAGTATATAGATTACTTTCCTGAAATTATCATGTATAACTTTTAGCACTTATGTAAACGTGTGTAAAGTAAAATTAAAATTGACTTTAATAAAATAAAAATTTAATTTAATAAAATAATAAACTGTGCTTCAATCAAAGGACACTTGCTTTGCTTGAACCAAAGAAAAATAAAGAAACATGACATTCTACACCGAGAAATTTGTTTGGCTTGAATCGAACAAAAAAAATGTGTTAAATACAAACATATTTATTTCAAACATACTTATTGTTCTGTTTAAATAAATTTTGTTTGCATCAAATAAAACTTGCATCCTATGAATTCAAGTGACATAAAGAATACGATTTTATTAAGTCCATACATTTAAGAGTTTACAAAATTTAGAGAATATCTCCTACTATTTTTTGTAAGCAAATTTTATCTTTTACTTTAAAAACACATGTCGCCAAAAAAGGTAATTATTACCAAAAAACTGGGATAAATTCCCAAAACATTAGGAAACATTAGATAGAAATAAGGGATATGCCTGTAATGTATTTATAAAATTAAGGATTAATGATATTAGGAATTAATCATTATTTGAGTTTCAACATTTTTTGACATCTGAGAATTTTTCCGACTTCAACCAAATGTAATTTTTCTGCAAAATTTAAAAATTTTACAAGTAATAAATGTAATGTACTAATTTGTTTTATTTCTCAACTAAATTATAGGAAATCGTCTCTAAAATGTCTATTGTCAAACTGCCGCAATTTTTCGGATATATTCTCTAAGATAATTTAAAATAATAAGCAGTAATTTTACAATAATATTGGGAACAATTTCCTAAAATTAAACAAGTTTTCCATAGCGCTTTTTTGAAATTTCCCTAGGATAGTTTGGGCCAGTTCCCTATAAGACATTTGGGCAAATTTTCCAAATCTTGCAGGAAATATTCTCTAACATATTGTCGTGAAATATTCCCGAAAATATCTTTGGAAAATTCTCTGCAATTTTTTGAGGAAAATCCCTAAACAGATTTCTAATTGCGTCACCATGAATCTGGGGAAAATTCCCCACAATTTTGTTTACAGTCTACTTATCGTATCTAGTATATTTTCACAAGTTATTAACTCATCAATTAAAAGATTAAATTGACAATAATTGCATTTTTATTTCTTTGCTTTCTTACTTACTTGAAAAATATATGTACACATCATAAATATTTCCTGCAAAAACGATAAGTTTCCGCAAATATTGGAAAAAGATTGTTTACGAAAATTCTTAAAATACCATTGTGCTTTTCTCCACCTAAGTGATTAGGAAAATGATTATAAAGTAAAATATTATTGATTCAATTTCATATAGAATTTCAGTTAATAGTCGATAATATCCAACGAAATTTCTCTGACTCAAATTTTGATATATTTATAATTCATATTCAATTTTCATTAATAAAAATTCCGATCTGCACTTAGTTTCCGGTAGTTGAATTAGTTTGCTTTTTCAGGCAAAATTTATGACGCCCGGAATTACATTTCTTGTCAAAAGATGTACCTGCCCAATAGGAAATTGGCAACATTGATCACTGCGCCATTAATTATCCAAGCCTACCAAACTTGGGACAAGAAAGACACAATGGTACATTTTCCATTTGACAGAAGATCAATTACAAAATTTTGATTGGTTAAAAATCTTATTATTAAATGATTTAAATAAAAATAAATAAGAGTGTAACGTACAATGTAGTCTGTTTCAGTATATGGCAGATTCCTAATCCAGAAAATGAATATAATCCAAGTAGAAAATCACGAAAAACACCACATCACAGTTTTTAAATCCCGAACTTGAGTCACTACGTCCCACATCAACTTAAAACAACATCAATAAAACCATTGTTGATATAAATCCATTCAAGAGCACAATGTTCTTTGAAACTACACATCACTGAAATACATCCTAGAAGTTGGAATTCTCAAAAATACGCTCTCTTCAAAAAGTCACGGTTTCACACTCAATGCGAACTGATTAACATTCACAATTAATCAATTATCCAGATTTGATTGTAACATCACACAAGTAGTTCAAGACTAAACATTTCCACGTGGCGATGACAGAAATCGGAATATCGCAACAGGTGAAAAGGATAAGATAAACCTTAGGTGAAGCACAGAATCCTCAATAAAATCACAACACTTGTAACTAAAATGATGACTTGGACACCAGCACAGCATGGAGTGGACTGATAGACTATCGTGTGGCAGGGGATTGCCTAACCACGGCTAGCTAAGCATTGTACGAGCCATGGGTTCACTGTTAAAAAACGGACCAATCACGTTGGGGTTGGCTGTTATTCCAATATGGCTGCCAGACAATGTGCGCTGGAGAACTGGATGCAAGAGGGGGAAGGTCTTCCCATAATGCCATTCTCCGGCTCCCCACTGAGCAGGGAGCGTATACATACCAAGTCGTGATCGTTCGTCGTTGCCACACTGCGACTAGCAGGGGTGCATCTCGGCCAACCATAGCCCTCTCTCACAACCACCCTCCACCCCCAAGCCGAGACACCAACCCCTAAAAATCTCCACATTTGTGGACCAGGATGAAATTATTTTTATATTCGAGGTCGCCTACCCCGAAAGGGAAATGGCTTGATGGTACAATAATACTATAATAATTTTAGCATGTCCTTGATCGATGATTTGTCTATCGTTTACTATTTAGAACATGGTGCACAAGCTGCATATCTATCGATTCCAAATTAATTATGATTTTTTATGATCCCAATACGCTACTTTTTCTCGTTGTAATGATTTCGGATTCTATAGAATGTTTTATTTTTAAACTACCCTTATATGAATGAAAATTCGAGAAAAAAATTGGACCACCCTAGCGGTATACCAGGAGGTAATACTGGCCAATGGAAATGACCTCCCATTCCAAAAACTTCCATTTGGCAGCCAAAACCTTCTTCCAACAATCTTCCAGCCACCGTTTCCTTCTTACTGCATCAATTAATCCAAAATTCAGGATCATCGCCATGTACTTTCCGAATCATAACGATGGTTTCTAAACATGAATGACCTAGTTTTTGCCAAATTTAATGCACACTCTTTGTATCTGGTTAGTTGTTTACTCAACTGCGTAGACTAGTCCACCTAAATGGCACTACTTGTTACAAATTTAGAGCGCAAGGTCGGATACTTTCTGGACAGACCTCGTACTTATTATTTTAATATCACCTGATGACACCTGCGATTGTGAAATTGTGCATTGGAGTTTCATGGCATTAGATCGAGTGCTTTATGCAGGCGATCCGCGGATCTGGATCCAAGTGGAGATAAAGGTTGTAAACCACTGCTGTTAAGATAGTATCTAAATCCTGTCAAATGCCTTCCTCTATTGATACCCTTTATTCATATGTCACCACTCTCGTTCTGACTTGCTTCGAGATCCCTGCTTGACCACCATCATATATCGATTCAGATCAGCTTGTTGATTACTACTAATAGGAACATGTACTTGAAGAATTTATCTGTAATGTGATGCGACCTGACTAGATGGATCTAAGATTTCACTCTCTTATTATTTATGACTTCTCTTATTAGTCTTGATGTAGTTATGCTGATAATAATGGATAAGTTGTTAATGGTCATGCGGACTACTAATTCTGAATAAATGCATCATCAGGATTGACCGCAAAACTTTATTTTCAAAATTCCCTGACTTTTCCTTGTATTCTACCTGACCAATTTTTCATTTTCTCTGACTATAAATATTCAAAAACTAGCATTTTAGTCTTGTAACGTTTTTGACAAGAATATTTTATAAACGGAATAAAAAAATTATATCAGATTAAAATTCTACAATTCAGATATTTATTTATTTATTTCAAACGTTCGAAAGGATGAATGCAATCTCCAAATATATGAATGTTAAATAAAACAGTTAAAGTTATTAACATATACTTGCATTTTTTATCTATAAAGATGAATTTTCGCTCAAATAGATGAATTTTAAAACAAAAAGTAGACAAAAAACAAAAAACAGTTTAAATTTAACGCAAATGAAAAGAATTTTCAACAAAATAATTTTGAAAAATAAAGAGAAGTACCAAAAAAAAAATGCTAAGACAGGTGTTGATAAAAAAAGATAAGAAACTTTATATGGGAGTAGGGCAAGGTTAGGGCATATGGTAATATAGGGCAAACTAGAACATAATCTTATCATGCCCTACTCGTTCACTCTTTTTTTATTCTAATTTCAAATAGCTGACTTTTTAACCAAGAAAGATTTAAGTTGAATTTTTAACATGATTTCAAAGAGCAAAACAATTGAATTTTCAATATGAAAATATTTAAATAAAAATGAAAGTTACATTTTCAGCAAAAAAAAAAATTAATTTTATGCACAAAAACGAATTTTCAACAGAATAGTACAATTTGCAAAGAAAAGAGATAAACATTCAAACAAAATACCAAATTTGTAACAAGCTGAACTATCAACCAAAGAGATGAACTTTCAACTGAAATGATGAATCTGCAATTAATAGAATAGTTAAATTTACAGTTTAAAAAATTGATTTGTAAAAAAATAAAAATTTACGACGAAATTATTTTTTTAACGAAACGGTTCAAAATTCTACCAAGTAGCTTAAATTTCAAAAAATGAATCTTGAACAAATAAGATAACAGCAGATGTTTCTATCAAAACAGATTTTAATTTTAAACGAAAAATAACTTGAATTCATCCTAAAAATTTTTATAAAAAAAGAGATTTCTACGAAAACAGATGAACATTAAACCAAAAATATGAATTTTCAAACAAGAAAGATTTCAGCTGAATTTTCAAGACTAAAATATGAATTTACAAAAAAATAGTTAATTTTCTAAAAAAAATAATGAATTTAGGATCCAGGAAGACGACACTTCAACAAAATAGTTCAATTTTTAACCAAAAAAGATAAAAATTGAACTAAAAGTGGAAATTACATTTTTTAGCTACAAAAATGAATTTCCAATAAAATAGTAAAATTTTCAACCAGAGATGAACCTTCAACCAAAAAACAATATTTTACCGAAACAGTTGCATTTTCGTAAAAAACGATTAAAGTTACACTCAAACAGGTGAATTTTATACCAAAAAACCAATTTTTATCCAAAAAAGATTTCACCTGAATTTTCAACACCAAAATATGATTTTTTTTTTAATCTCTGACTTTTACTCGACTCTCCCTTCCCAATAAAACTCCTTGACTTTTCCCTGATTTCCAGGCTTTTCCTGGTCTACGGCCACGTCGTTCTAAATTTTTTGGTATCCAATATTTTGAGTGAATTTAAACATTTATTTATAGTTGAAGATTTGAGAAATATTTCAAAGTATACAAATCTATTTTTCCCACCATTGTATGCTAGATTCCTTTGTTTCATCTTGGCTACATTCCAACTAATTTTTTACCATAGACCTCGGATCAAGTGCCTTTATTTCTGAACCCTTGATAGAAATAGCAGCACCTTCTTAATACCGTCAGTCGTGATAGGTTGCGATTCCTGCTGGACAGGCCTCCACCTTCACCAAACCGAAACGTTTTTCAATTCCCTGATTTTACGCTTCCTCTCTTAGGAGCAGAAAAAATTTCACTTAAGATATTGGAAAATTAGGATTTTTTGCGGAATCTCGAATGTATGGATTCAAGAAGTGGGTTACCAGTAGGTCTCGAAACAGGCATCCAAATATGGAATTAACCAATAATATTGAATATTTGTATCTCATTTCCTACTGGATCCTATGATAGAAATATTTTTTATAAGAACTAATTAAAATGAAGTCATTGATGAGGGGATTATTCATACTTGAATATCAAGGTATTTATCGTAACAATCTACATGATCTTATCATGCCCTACTATCACGGATTTTTCTACTTACACAGAAAAACAGTGAACTCAATTTTGTTGCAGCTCATTCGTTATGGTCTCGAAATAAGATATTTTTTTCTCAAAAATGAAAATACTTGAAGTGTGAAACTTTTACATGAAAATAGCTGTGCTCTCATTTTTCAATGTCTTATTTTTGTTGAAATTCAAAACAACACCAAATCGGTGTACTTTTGAGGGTCGTCGTTTTTCTATGTATGGCTTACCTAATCAGACTTTATTACTAATTTAAAAAATCTAATGAAGACTCTCTTTGGATTGGATATTTCATCACCAAGTTTCTCACGTAAATTTCTTTTAAAAGACTTTTCTATGCATGAAGAGGGAACGTCAATATCGAATCATTAAAAAAAAATCGAGGAAATTTTCAGACCCGAAACGAAATCTCGAGCTATTTCGTATCGTGTGGCGAAGAAGGCTGGATCCTAGTTGAAGGTATGCTAGGAAGGTTCTGATTTATTAAGCAATAAGTGCAAATCACTCTAGCCCTCTGCGGGCGGGGAAAATACAAGGACCGACAAAAGTGTAACGCAACAATGTGCGCTTGATCTCCTGGAACCGTCCTGGATATACACCTAGAACACCCCGTGTGTATCTACGTGGTAAATAATAGTGACTGCATGAACTTGTGCTTTTCCTACATTGTGGGATCGTTTTCTAACGTTGGATGATACAATCGACCAGTCGTCGCTTTCCTCTCCCTTTTTCAAAAGAATAATATTCTGAATATCCAAAAGGAGACACGCGCATTCGTACGTGACGTTAATCCGTTTTCGGGATTTCGTCGACTCTGAGGAAGACAGATAAATTAAAATCTCCAGCCTCAACGAAGAAGTCTCAATCAAGAGATTTCTGTAAACGGAGACACTCAAATTTTCGAAATTCAACAAAAAGAAAAATTCTGAAGACTATAATGATTTAATATTCAGTACTATAAAGAAAAATTCTCTGAATTATGATGAATGTCCTGCAAAATGCCGCGTGCTTCAACGTATGGCAAACAAACAAAAACGATTGAATTTTACAATGTTTATTCCCATAAATTTAATCAAAACGACGAAACGAGAAAAACAAGTAATCATTTCGTGATCGTAAAATATTTCATAATTTCTGCACATCAACTGATTAATTCTTTTAACGATTTGTTTTGATCGTTTATTCATTTTAACTGAACTTATTTGATCAACCATTGGCTGATTTAAACGCTTTTGTTAATTTTTCATTTTTTAAACGATTGAAGAACACAGACCTATTGTAAATTTCGAATTACGTAAGAATGTAGGATGCTATTTTTATATCACAAGTATATTGGGCTAAAGAGTGCATTCAACTTGAATCCTTAAATTGAGCGTAAAGTAACGTGATTAGGTAACAATGTCTGTTGGAAAACGTTGGTCATCGTAAAGACATTGAACGCGTATTACATAACGTAACGATCTGAGCATTGCTAAGAAAAGCTTACCTGTTTTATATATATATATATATATCAAAACAATTCAAGTTAAATTAAAAAGAATTCAAATGAATTGGAAACAAATTTTTTTGAATCAAAAAAATTCCATTAATTTCCGTATAATTGGAATGGAATTCAATAACTTTGAAATGAGCTTAGAAAAATTCAAAGAAATTCAAATGAATTTGATGAAATGCCTCAGAATTCAAGGTGAGGTTGAAAGACTTCTGGATCAATGAAGTAAAAACCTTTACAAATTCAAAAAATTCCATTGAATTACCTAGAGTTGAGTAAATTTAGCAGAATGTAAGTGAATTCAAGGGAGTTTTAAAGAATGAAAAAGAATTAAGGCTAAATTAATAAGAATTCGAGGTGATTTCTAAAAAATAATTTCAAATCTTTGGAACCCTACTAATTTTTAACCAATAAAGTGCCCAATGACCACAACAACTGCAAATAAAATAGAAAATTATTTGAAAAAAGATTCCATTTATTTCAGTAAAATTTGAGTGTTTTCAGAAAAATTTACTGGAAGCGAGAAGTATTCAATGAAATTCATAAAAAATCAAACTGAATTCAAGAAAAAATCAAATGGCTTTAAAACAATTCAAATATATGAAAAAATTGATTGAATTAAGTAAGTTTGAAATGAGTTTAGAAAAATTAAAAGAGAATTTAAATAACTTTTATGAAATGTCTAAAAATTAAAAGTGAATTTTAAAGACTTCAAGATGAATTAAGCAATATTTTTATAAAAATCCATTGAGCTTGAAATAATTCAGGATAAATTAATAAGAATAATCCAGGACGAATTCCAAATAAACTGCAAAAAATATTTAGAAATCTCTTAAAATCTTTGAAAAACTACGAATTTTCTCGCTGCTTATGAATAACTTCTTTGAAATCCATTTAAAATATTATACAATACCATGAAATTACATGAAAGCTGATATGAATTTTTTACAATATCTTAAAACCACATTCAAATTTTTTCAAATCCCATAAAATGGTCAAAAACCCTTGAAATTGTTTAAATCTTTTGAAAATGCCTTGGAATCTTTTAACATTTCCTAAAATATTTCAAATTTTTTTATATCTTTTGAATCCCCTGCATTTTTTTAAAGTTCTTGAAAACGCCGAACCTTTTACAATACCCTAAAATAATGCAAATCTATTAAAATTCCATTCAGTTAATGAAATCAATTACAAATTACTTGTAATATTTTTAAGTAATTTAAAATATTTCAATTTCTTTAAAACTTTTGGAAATCTTTAAAAAAATAAAGCTTTTGACAACGGTAAAGGTACTTGAAAATATACCTTAAAATATTTAAAATCTTTTGCCCACACTTTATCAATTGATTATCACGATCAATTGAAAAAAACCTTAAATAAAGTTTAAAACATCCATCGCATTAGGTTAATTTAGAAGAATTCCATTGACTTAATAAATTTCAGAAGAACTCCGAGGAATTTAAAGAATGCAGGAGGAATTCCAAAAAATAATTTCCAATCTCTTCAAATCTTTGTAACCCTAAGAAATATCTTACTTTTTAGAAATAAATTCTTTAAAAATCATATTTCCTGAAATCCTGCTAAATTTATTAAAATACCTCGAGAGCTTTAAAAAAACCCCTTATAATAATTAAAATCCTCGGAAGCCTTATAAAATCTCGTGAAATCTTTAAAAATATTATGAGACCTAATATATTCTGTAAAATCGTTCATATCTTCCGAAATTCTAGAAAATTCTTTATTTTAAAATATTTTAAACGCTTTGAAATCCCTTCACATTAATCAAATTATTAAAAAATTCCTTGGAATCTATTTAAATTGCCTAAAACATTTAAAATCCTTTGAAATTCTACAAAATATCTCACTTCTCGTGAATAAATTCTTTAAAATCCACTAAAATATTATAGAATCCCATAAAAATTCTATAATGATATTTCCTGGAATCCTGGAAAATGTATTAAAATACCTTGATGCCCTTAAAAACCCTTAAAATCATTGAAATCCTCGGAAATCTTCTAAAATCGTGTGAAATCTTTTAAAATATTTTAAAACCTTCTAGCTCCTGCAAAATCGTTCCATATATTCCGAAATTCTACAAAATGGAGTATCCTCAAATATTTTAAACGCTTTGAAATCCCTTACAATTTCTCTTAAATATTTTGAATTAAAAGCTCTTGAAAATGCCTCAGAAGTTTTAAAAATACACGAAAATCTTAAAAATCACTTCAAATTATTGAAATTTATCAAAAAACGTCTCGGAATATTTAAAATTACCCTGAAGTATTTCAAAAGAATTCAATACAAATAAGAAGTAGGTATAACTCATGAGTTAATTTCTTGAAAGAAAAATAGCATTTTTAAAAGTTACATTATGGGCTACACATAGTGTACCATAGGGACCAAATCATAAAAATAGGGTATTTTTGGGACCTTAACTGGATATAGGGACCGAACTGTGAGGCC
>JAAAKG020178268.1:0-26383 GCA_010014905.2 Druon quercuslanigerum | reverse complement strand
TACACCCAGTCTCCATTCGTCGCCTGAAACTTGACCTTTACGTTTTCCGTGTGCATGCCGTTGGTCAATTAAAGTTTTCGTCCTTTCCGAGGCTATTTTATTGTTTGTATTATTCATTTTTTAGTTTATTCGTCCTAATCTGAAAATTACAATTCCTGGCTAAAATTTCGTTTGCTTGAGTAACAATAAGATTTGAAAAAATGACTAATCTAGTGTTGTTTTAAATTCGGTCTTGAACTGATTTAATTTTTTGGCCGGAATTTTCTCTACAAATTTTTAATGAACAGTTTTTTAGCATGGCTCGTGATTTTAATTTTAATCGTGAAAAATAACATTGAAAATAAACAAATGATTTTTTTCTTAACGACACATGGTAAAATAAAACATTCCATATTAAAATTGTTAACATAAATTAGATCTGGAAATTCGCTTTTGACTTTTTATATTCTCATTATAATGAGAAGTTATTTGTCTTATATAAAAACTGACTATCGCGACATTTGGATGTTGTTGTCTGTATGCCGCATAGCTTCCAAAAGACTAATCGAATTCAGTTGCACTTTGGATAAAAATTGAAAAAAAGCATTTTAAATATTTTTCATATCACATTTTTAAGATTTGAAAATTTTTATTTATAGCTATTCAATAGAAAAAAATTACAAAAGTTGTAACATTTTTAAAATAAAAAAAAAACACGAAAATCAACATTTTAAGTGGAACAACGCATTATATGAAAATTATATTTATAAAAGAAACACTATTATCATAAAAACATTTTGAATTATTTTGAAAAATCAAAAATTCAAACTTTGATTTTATAAAAAAGAATAAAAACATGCCATGAATAATTTTCTGATAAGGCGAGTAGTTTTTTTAGTCGTAAAAAGTAACATTAAAAATGGAAACATAAAAAAGTTACATTTTTTCGAAAACGACACAAGATGAAAAAAATGTATAGACAAAATTTGTTCACTCAAAAAGGATTTACAAATGTTTTATAAATAATTTCACTACAGGACGAGTAGATTTTCTTGTAATCGTAAAAAATAAGATTAATAATGAAAAAATAAACAAAATGATAAAACCAAGGCAGGAAAAATACGAATTTATAACTTTAACATACATATATATATATAACTTTAACATCGGCATATTACGAATTTTAATAATATAAGGTTACTGTAATGATACATGTTTAAGCGTTTGTTCAGTTCATTGCCTTCAATTCATTAAGACTATTAATTCTTGTATGAGAGTTTTAAAAATTTTAGGGTCGATCTTTTGTATTTATTTGTGGTTTTTTAAAATTCCTCTTTATTTTTGATAATTGTGAATTGAAAATCTAATCTGTTCTGTAAATTAGCAAATTTTTTAAAAAACACCATGATTTTTTAATTTTGTACTTAGTGCATAGAAAATTTTTATCTTTCTAACGGGACTGTCAATCTCATATCTCTAATGAGCAAATAAAAATGTTATTTAGAAACATATTTTTCCATGTCAAGTCTTTCTATGTAAATATTTTGCATACATTAAAATTTTCTAATACATGGTTTTAAAAAAACTAATTTTTTTATTCACAATAAATCTGAGCCTTTTTCTTGAAAAAAAATTTTTGTTCAAATTTTCTTTTTAATATGTAAATGAGTTTAAAACTATTTTTGCCATTAGATAATTCATTTAAAAAATTTGATACCTGCTTAATTCGTTCAAAAGAGTGACGCCAAAGTTAGCCTATTTTTTTGACCTCCCTAGCTAACTCAGGTAAAATTTTTTAAAAGCTTACAGGTATCAAATCACTCGTCATCAAAAACCAAAATCAGAATCGCTTTTTTTTGTAAATTTCAAAAAATTACTTCTATTCAGGGGTTGACAAGACCGCAAAAAATTTGAAAAGTAAAAAATAGCACTAATAATAAAATCATTCTTCATTGTATTTTTTCTATAAAATAAACCTCACAAAAGTAAAATCAAGAATTTTCTTGATTATTAAAGGATTTATGTAAAAAATGATTTTGTAATTAGTGGTATTTTCTATTTTTAAGTTTTTTGGCTTCTTCTCAACCCCTAAAGCTACAAAAAATAGGCTAAAAACTGCCTGTTTTGGCGTGACTCTTTAATCACAGGGATATGAAAAAGAGAAAACAAATTTAACTTGTTTAGAAAACCATTTTTAAAATATAAAAAATTTAAATTAGATTAAAATCCAAAATAAAAATCCGATTTAACGTCCAATCATCAACTTGATGCAAACTCCTGTAAAAAACACGAATCCAACGACCAAATCTGGAACACAACAAACAAACAAAAAATGCTACAATTGTAATCTGAAAAAAATATTTTAAACAGAAATTTCAGACAAAACAAAAGAACTTTAAGATTCTTGACAATTGAAGAAAGAAGGGTCTTCTGGGAAAAGATATAAGATGGACTGATATTAATACTCAAGGCACAGTTCTTGCCAGATGTTATGGTTCGAGAAAGATTCACAAAGATGGCTATCCCTTAAGAATAGTTATTTCAATTAATAATACCCCATTTAAATTTTTAGCATAAAACTTCAATTTGATTGTCAAAGACTCTATCTCAACTTCAAAACACAATATAAAAAAATCTCTGAATTTAAAAAACGGTTATTTAAAAAACGATCTAGGATGGCTACGTAATCATTTCTTTGGATGTTTTTTCAATGTTTTCGAATATACCCCTCGAATAAGTTGAACAGGCAATTTTAAATAGATGGGATAGCATTAAAACATGTACTCGATTATGTCAAAAAGATTTGATCGAAGGGATAGTTTTTATCATGAACTCAACTTATTTTAAATTTAATGAATATTTTTATAGACAGAAGTTTGGTACTCGAATAGGTTTTAGTCATATGGTCATTGGAGCTTTTAACAGTTTTCATCGAAAACTTTAATTTACTCATCAAATAGAGCAGAATAATAGAATCACTTTTATGAAAATAAAACTGATTAGGGATCGGGATGGTAATATTATTACCGATTGGTATAGGAAAAGTACAATATCAGGAAGAATTTTAAATTTCTTTCCTGCTCATTCCTTTTAAAAGAAAATTGCAATAATCAAGAATTTAGTTGACAGAGCTCTAGGTTTGTCCCGTTTTTCATTCCACACAGGAAATTAGAATATTGTTAGAAATATCCTTTTCCTTTTCTACAAACTTAATCGAGAAACATATTGTAATTGGAATTCAACAAATCAAAAACAAACATAGCAATATTTTGCTCGCTGATAAACAGAAAGAGCAAAAGGAATATAGTTCATTTAATACTTTTGTTCTTCCTTTTTTGGTCAAATTTCTAAAACTATTAAACTTATGTTTACAAAGTTTAAAATTCATACTATTTTTCGTATACCATTTAAAATGGATTCAGTGATAAATTTTTGCAAAAATCCTTTAGATAATTTTAAAAAAGGTGGTGTTGTCTCTAAGATCACTTGCAGGATCTGTAAGATGATACAAAGGAATTTATTTATGTTGACCATTAGTTGGACTGGGATCATTTTTTTAATACACTTTTTAATACTTCTCTTTAAAATTACTATATATTTATTGTCAAAATTGAGGGGCCGGATTCTATAAGGGGTTTAGCGCGTTACCTTTCCGAAATGTGACTCACAGATGATCGATTTTTGAAATTCAAAAAAGTCAGTTAGGAAAAATACCATTATATTTGTCTTAAAATTGTCAACTTTTTTACATTTACCACTTTGTTGTACAATTTCAAGTTTCAGAGAAAAAAATTCAAACATTTCGGAAAGGTCACGCTCTAAACCCCTTATAGAATCCGGCCCCTCAATTGTATAGTTTATCAAATGTTTCAACTATATGTATTTTTTTAGGAGTGTTTTTTCGCAATGGATCATATCTCTGGCTTTACTTAAAAATAGTTCTGCAGTGTACAAACAAATAATAAATATCTATTTTTCTTACAAAACTAGACGCAGAGGTACCTGTGAATCATTTACAACGTCCTTTTATTCATCAGTTTATGATTCGTCTACCCTGCGAATATCTTATCGCAATTAAAGGTTCTCGACGCCCATTTTGGAGAGGTACTTTAAATCTTGGTAACCCTCCTTCCTGGATGCTTAACCCATCTAGACCACAAAATTCAGAAGAGAACGTTTATATAGTCGTACCTTATGGGAGTATCACCCATCATTTCATTGGAAAGGCACAAAATTTGGACATGGGTGAACATTCTCATCCTGTTTCGAGATCGAAAGTTGTTTTAAAATGTGCGAATGGTAATTTCATATCACTTCTTGGACCTTCTCTTGGCGAGATTCCTCGAGATGCGTTTGCGTCCCTTCATGTGCGACTTTCAGATGCGATCCTTCATGGAGGACTAGACCCAATGTAGCGGGTTCAAGCAACGAGTGGACGGCCCGCCATCTTGGTGTGCTAAATCCTTATTACGAGAATCAATATATAATCTTCGAATTCAAATAAAGGATTGCTGATACTTTCCCAAAGTATGGGGGAGGCAGTTTTTTTGCCCAGGGTGTAGTTTAATACATAAGAATAGTTTTTTTTTATAGTGTATTGAGAATTGTGGATTAGGCCTTAGGGAAGCTGGTCTAAAACAGCCAGTGTTTTAAGTAGAAAAATATATTTTTTAAAGATTATATATTGGGTAAGAGTGAAGACTAGTGTACACTACTGTTTGTCAGCGCAATCTAGTGCCTAAGTAGTAATCAGAGACTGGTACGAGACTGGTACTGGTCTGTTATTATTTTGCATAAAAACACTCGTGACATGTAACTTCATCGTCTATTTGCTGTAATCTATTCACTTTCGGATAAATGTGTTATAAAACTGAAGGGGCATCGATGTATTGCTTCGAAGTTTCGACCACGGTACGACTCAAACCGCCCAAACAAAGTAAAAAAGGTATTTTTCTCTGTTCTAAAAAATGAGGTTGAACGTCGTTGACAACAATCAATTAAGCGTAACGAAAAATAATTTATTGTTAAACCCGGACATTTAGTGTGCGAAAGTTACTTTTTAAAGGATCAGATAATTTGGATTAATAAAGTTTTCGCCTCTGATAGAACGATTAGGGCGGTAAGTATTGCCATTAGTTTACATCAATGTCCTTTAACCCAAAATTGTCGAATCGCTCTGACGGCTTTATGACTACATTGATTTTCAAATTTTTATATATTCTTCTTGTTGACCAACTTTTAGATTATTTTCATAGTGTGTAAATTAATTTATTAATAAATTTTAGTAATAAAGTAAGTTATAATTGTAAAATAATAACTGCAGTCATAATGGTACAAGAAACCTAAATGAAAACCAGGGGCTTTGGCCTCTCAATTTCCAAACTAGCCTGAGAATTGTTCGAAGGCTAATAAAAATACCCATCATCTAATTATGTTTTTTCTGTATTACTTTAAACATAAATTATCTGCGTTTCTTAAGTTTATATTAATTGAATATTTTTATTTTGCTTAGAACAGTAATTATACGCAACATCCGAATGTTCAATAGTTCGGCTGCTCTCGACTTTGTGCGTTAATCAGTTGCTTTTAAATTTTGAAAACTATAAGGCACTTTATCACTCTGTTCGTAAACCTGGGTGGGCATTATTAATTTTATTGGTATGTGATGAATAAATTAATAACGTTTTCTTACATTTTTTCATATCGTCAGTATCTTGGAACATCTTTATACATTACAGAATGTAAAATACTTAGTAAAGTCTATGATATTAAACCATTATTATAATTATTATTTATTAGTTTTAACAAATATAAGTTTAAACAAAATAAGAAGCATGGTGTAGTTTGGTTTTTATTAATATCCCCTTCTTTGCTACTAAAATATAATATTTAAAAATATTTTTAGGACTAAGATTAGATTGTCTTTTTGTAGATTTTTTAACCAAAAAATACATTCGCGTTTTTTTTTAGTTTGCGGTGGTGCATTATCGAATTCACTATCGGCTGGAACTGACTAATACGAAATAAAATTAAACAATAAAATTAAACAATAAAATTACACTTTGACTATATTCATTACATTTTAAACTTTAAAAATTCATCAATGCTTTTTATCTTCTCCATCATCTCCCAAAACAAGGGAGTTTATAAACAGTTATGGGAGTAGTCAACATTCGGATGATGAAGGTAACCCTATTACAAATAAAAATTAATAACAGAAATGTTAGTTAATCAACAGTTTAAAATTGTTAATAAACTCTTGATCCAAAAAATATACTACGCGAAGAATTTTAAAATCAAAAACCATACCAAAACTGTACATTAGTTAGTACCTTTTTCATGAGTTCTTGTCGTTCTAATAGACACCGTTAAGCTTATTTATATAAATTACCTGTACATTTTGCACTATCATAGAAAATTCATTAAAGAAAATTATTATGTAGAAATCTTTCACAGATAAATAAGACAAGACTATAGGTCAGTCGAACCAACAGATGCAAGATATGTTATTAGTCCAGTCAGTTAAGACAAGACTATAAATCAGTCTAACCAACAATGAATACAAGACTGTAGATCAGTCCAATTATTAATGGAAAAGCCTGTTCAGCTATTAAAGGCAATGTAATGGGACTGAATTAGCAATGTGAAGATTTTTCAAAATAATCAAGACAAAAGACATTCTGGACTACCAATAATATTTTGTTGTCCAGATAAATAAGACAAGACTATAGGTCAGTCGAACCAACAGATGCAAGACATGTTATTAATCCAGTCAGTTAAGACTAGACTATAGGTCAGTCGAACCAACAAATGCCAGACATGTTTTTAGTCCAGTCAGATAAGACAGGAGTATAAATCATTCCAACCAACAATGAATACAAGACATGTCACATGGACTAATAACATGTTTTGGCTTTGTTGGTTGGACTAACCCTTAATCTTGTCTTAATTATCTGGACTACAATATATCTATGATAGTCCAGAATGTCTTTTGCCTTGATTATTTTAAAAAATCTTTACATTCGAACAGTATTTACATTGCCAGGACAGCGCCATGATTTCGCCTATTATTACCAGGACAGCGCCATTTTATTGCCCTTATTAGCTGGACTGGTCTTATCAGTGTTTCTAGTATTGTCAGTGATTGTGCTGATCACAGTTTATTGAAAAATCTGCACCTCATCTTGAAGTTTCAAGC
The DNA here is from genome assembly GCA_010014905.2 of Druon quercuslanigerum. Classification (NCBI taxonomy): domain Eukaryota; kingdom Metazoa; phylum Arthropoda; class Insecta; order Hymenoptera; family Cynipidae; genus Druon; species Druon quercuslanigerum. The sequence goes on along the minus strand of JAAAKG020178268.1, from coordinate 19,206 downwards.
GGGTGGATCTTTAGATTTGCCCCACCTATTTCAAAAACTATTGATTTTTTGGATTTTTTGATAAGGAGGCTTTGAACTATATCATATTGCAATTTCAGCCAATTTAACAGGCATCGGATTGTAATGTAAATTGTATGGGGTCATTTGATAGGTTCTAGAATTTGAGAAATTTTGAAAAACTACGAAAACCACCTTTTACCAGCTCGGCAAATTTGACCGCAGTTTTTAGTAGATGTTAAATATGTTTTCTTCCAATATAGATTCCATATAATAATTAATATAAAGATTGCTTAAAATCTAAACAAGTTCGTGGGATTCAAGTTATTTAAAGAATTCAAACAACTCAAGGAATTCCAGGGAATCAGAAGAATCTGAAGGAATGGAAACTACTGAAGACATTCCAACGAATTTGAAGAATTTGAAGGAATCCAAGGAATTCCAAGAATTCAAGGCATTCAAATAATTCATGAAATTTAAATAACACGTGGAATTCGAAGAACTTGAGGAATTCAAAAAATTCACGAAAATCAAATAAGTCAAGAAAAACGGAGAATTCAATAATTCAACAAATTCAGAAAATTGAGATGTGAAGGAATTCTCTGAATTTTAGGAATTTTAAGAATTCATAGAATTTAAGGAATCCATATAAAGGAATTGATGAAATTCATGGATTGGTTGTTTTAGGCGTGAAGTTTGAAAGAGATTTTTGTAACATACGTGTATCGAATCGAGGTGAAATTGAATAGTGGAAATTTTTTTCTTTGTATCATCGACACTAGTACGAACATTTAAGCTTTTGTGATTGCTGGAAAATACCATTTGTACTGAAAACAATGCGAACAAATTTTTCAGCAACAATAAATAGCTTTTTGCAAAGTTTTTGCATTACTTTTCGTATATAATAAGAGGAGGCATTGCTGAATTTTTTTAACCATTTAAATTTAAATTAAGTTCCATTGTCTTGAAGCAAATCCTTTTGAAAGACTCGAAACATGAAGGAGCTCCTGGTGAATTTGAAGTTTTATATACTGGTCCAGCACCGGATTTACCAAGGGGCACGGTGGGGCTAATGCCCCAGGTCCCAGGGGCCGAGGGGCCCCTGACCCCAGAAAAAATTAATAAAGTTCACGTATGCTACAGCAAGTTCCATTTTCTTTGCCCTTAAGAGGGTCCCTTCGAGGTTTAGCTCCAGGCCCCGAAAAATTTTAATCCTGCATTGTACTGGACTTAAAATATTCTATAAACAATATGATTCGCAGGACATGACAATTTTTTAGACAAGTTATTAAAGCTTCAGAAATGTACTTCAGAAATTTTGAGTGTATGGATTATACAATCTTTGAAATTTTAACCGTCCTTGATTTTAGACATTTAAAGTTTATAAAATTCTCAAACATGAAGTGTATTGAGTAAACTTGATAGTATAAACTTGACAGTTTAGAACTTATTTTATCAAACTTAGTTCTTGACAGATGAGTATCATTTCGAGACTATTTCAATCAGCAAATCGAACTTATTTTATTTGATTGGCGGATAAAACTGAGGTGCAATTGTTTTATGCCGTGAATATTTCTTCAGTTTTGAAATTCTACTTGTCATATTATCAGGTTTTTCAAAGCTTGATTTGATATTTAATCTTTATACATTAGGAAAGACTCTGATTTTATCAAGGTGGAACATGCATACGTTTACTTTAAACATAAATTATCAGCATTTCTTAAGATAAAATGACTTTGTACGTGCAAGAGTTAAGCTTCTACAAATTACAGAAGGTTATACTAATTAATATTGTTATTTCACTTAGAACAGTAATTATACGCAACATCAGAATATTCATTAGTTCGGCTGCTCTTGACATTCTGGGTTATCAGTTGCTTTCAAATTTTGAAAAAATACGGCACTTTAATACTCTGGTCTTAACCGTGGGTGTCATTATTAATGATAATGGTAATTAGATCAGCCTGTTATAAGTTCATTTAATGCGATGTTTGAAATCATTTGCGACGATGTTGTAGAAACAAAATCACAAGCATGGTGTAGTTTGTTTTATATTGATTTAATTAAATTTTTTATCTACTCTATTTCTCTCAAGCGAAAGAATGTTGTGTTATAAAAGAAAGATGAATGTTTCTAAAACCCTCTTGACGATAAAGGTAATACAGGACATGTCACTGTGAATATATAACACAACTGAATTCCAATAATTTCAATTAAATTGCTCTAAAAATCCAACTCGTCTATATTTTTTATTCATTTCTAAGACTGAAATACAATTAAAATTAAACTGGTCTGCTGAAACGATGAGGAAAGTTCTTAACTTAACGCTCGGAAGACGACTGGCAGCAAGTTGCGAGAGATTCCACACACACACACACGCACACATACACATAATAAGAATAAGAAATATGAACACAAAATTAAAATTAGCATTTAGTCTCGAACATTCCGCTTACCTCGTTTGGACAAATATATTTCAAAGAATACAACAGAAAATTAATAAATTGATAACTGCATAACAAAAATGATGCCCAAAAACCACTAAGCATCATTTATAGCTTTCGGAAGGAGAAAAAAATTTTACGCTTGGTCTTTTGAGAACAGCACTTTTTGTTCGAAGAGACTTTACACGAACATGGCTATCGGATCCTGGATGAAGGTGAATGACGAGTCCAAGAACCCACTTGGTAGAGGGCAAGTTCTTATCACGAATGAGGACAAATGATTTAAACTAATTCTTGTGGTGAACATCTCCATAGAATTAGTTAAAGATCTTGATTATCGCGGTATACAAATATTTATCTGCACATCGTTTTCACATCGGCACAGCTTAACCGAAATATCCAATATCCGAAAGAGTCTCTAACGCAGCAACACATCCATCAAGTTTGAAAAAATTGTTAATCCAGGGTTAAGACATTCATTGAGAGAAAATCCTTTTTGTGCAAGCTATGATCCATTGACGATCACTCGAAGTTTGTTCGTGGAACTTATCTCGCGCAAAACTCCATGAATTGGTAGAAAAAAGAATGAGATGACTCCTAATGAATTGATGACTCAGTGGATGAAACCATGTAGCCAAGGTTTTGATATTCCTGTAGAAAACAAGTATAGGCTTCTAAAAGGGAAGGTTCGCGATCGAGGCAACGCTCCATGCGATGAAGCATTCGTAGAGCTGGACGATAAAAATTTCCAAATGCATTGACCTTTAGCTTCATCGGAAGACGAACTACGAATCATCCTTCAAAATTGCGTGAGTGACTTAAAACGAAAACATTCTTACATTCTTTTCCTGCCGAAATCAAAATAATTTTTTAAAGAATTTGCTGATCCTCCTAGAATTTTTAAAGATCGATCACCCTGTTCAACACTGAGACGTTTTTGCCATTAGCTGTTGCTGAACAACATGAACAGTAGTAGGTCCTTCACGTATGTTTGGAAGAAACAGATATTGAAGGAATATTCTCCAATGATAACATCCAGAACCATCTTACTTCGGAAGACATATGGAGAAACCTTTGGAAGAACAAGAGCATCAATGGGATATTCACAGTCGGAGTCGAAGTGCAAAGCTAGAAAACTAGAAACTAATCGTTTCAGATTCCTGATCCAACAGGACTCGATCAAGGGCCGAAGAACCGTTGCGTGTCCTGACTCGCACCACTTAATGATTAGCAGTTGAGACTTGTTGATTAACCTCTTCATAGTTTAGTGTCTGTTATATGAAGTTCACAGCCTTTGAGTCCAGATGAAGCATGGTACGATGCTGCTTCTCAGAGAGCCTTTCGTTGAGTTGCATCCATGGCTCGAAATTTAGTGCACTACATTTAAAAGTGTTGCTGTCCACAATTATAGCATTTTCGATTTTTTTCACACTTCTATGCGATTTATCTTTTGGATGATGTGAAGATCCAGCTGTGTTAAAAAAAATCCTCGTTGTCCTTGATTTTTCTTAGATGATTAATTTCTTGAAGCAGAAGATTTCCTAACTACTTAGGAGGAAGATTCGGGGATCTCCAAATATGCGAACCTTGCTTTACCACCACCAAGTAAAGTTTCTCAATTACGTCGTGTTCGAGCATCTAAATATGAAGTCAAAAAAAAATGAGAACAACTATTTACCCGACGTCCAAGTGTGCTAAGCGCTTCCAAATTCTCAACAGCTGTATTAACTAACCCCTTTAGATTAGCTGCTGTCGATAGTTCTCATTTGTTACCGATATGTTTTTGAGTAACTGTGCAGGTTTTCCAGAAAGATTGTTCTTCAAATGATGAAGCTTTATGACATTCGATATTTCGGCGTTCCTATCAATTAAAGACGTAAATAGATCGGGGAAATTTAAACCACTCGGTATAATCCCCTGAAAATGTTGGTAAAAGAATTTTTGGAAACGACTTGGTTGATAATGTTGCGATGACATGCTCAGATGATTGAGCCGTTTTATTAAGCGAAGGTAATGCTAAGAGTGTTTCGAATCCGTTCACCAAGTTGTGCTTGTTCTAGGAGGCACACGTCCACACTCGACATTATGAGATACAGGATTGTTTTTCGATTAAAATTGATTTCGTTGGTTAATGGGTAGGTGATAAGGTGGGCTATATTATGGTAGGAATTCAATTATTTTGAGAAGAACGAGCGATTAAACTCGCTGATCCCATAGTTAAGTGGTTTAGGCTGTTTTTGGTTTGGTATGGGTGGTTTCTACCCCTAGAAAACGGATTTTGCAAAAATAAAAAAACACAGGTTCAATATTTTTTGGTGTTTTATTGATGTGCAAAGTTTGGTTCTAATCAGTGAGTGACACTTGGGTAGTGTTAGTTGTTAGTCATACGTATGGTGAGTATCCCCATGATTTATTTGCGTCCATTCATGTACGACTTTCAGATAAAGTAGTGGTGTTGAAGCAACACGTGGACGGTCCGCCATCTTGGTGTGTTAAATCGATATTTCGAAAAAAAGTTTAGACCGTTCTCCTTCTCTCAGTTACTTCCCACGCTTTTACAGACCAACATGGTGGACCCATTTTTGATGGGAGACAGATTCTGGGAGACTAAAACTTTTTCAAAACAATATTTTATTTTTAAAAACAAGTACCACAATTAACATCGATTATTAAAACTTCTGCATCTTGTAAAATCAGTCAATATAATCTTCGAATCCATATGAAAGATGCCTAATATTTTCCATCAGTATTGGGGAGGTAATTTTTTTGCCCAGGGCGTAATCTCGTTTTGAGTCGAGATAGTTAAAATATTATATAATGTTGTTAAGTTTCGAGTTTCCTTTATAGTTAAACACATATTTTCTTCATTATGGTATTAAGTATTGTCCCGAATATTGTTACAATATTCTTTTTAGGCTACAAATTAGCGAAATACAAAGAATTTTCTTTGGGTTTCACGAAGGCGGAGTTCTCAAACTTCTTCGACTCAAATACATCTAAAATCTCTAAATAGGACGTTAATTTAAATTCATAAATCCTACTCACGAGAATTCCCGGGAGACTGTTGACGATAATATTTTACTAGTTTCCATCGAGAACTGAAAGGAAAATATGCCTTATTAATTTGTTGACCTTCACAATAACTTTTTCTAATGTGCGTGCCTTTTGGAGTGGATGCTTGGAAAGTTGGAGTCTTTTGGATTATTTTATTCTTGTTTATCAAAAATTCTTTTGATTCTCTGGCAAATCTCAGTCTTAAAATCAGCGATTTTAAGCCAGACAATCAGTGCTGCTAACCATTTATAAACACGAAAAGAAAAGGGAAGTTAACAACAACTATTGGTGAGCACATGGATTTATTTTTTTTTACATTTTTCTTTACTATTTGATATAGTTAGTTATCAAAGAAAACCCAGAAAGCCAAGGAGTAATCTAAATTACTCCCCAGAGATAGGGGGAAACGTATTATTTTAAACTTTAGGAGCGAGACTCTTTAGAAAACTCCTCATTCATACTCCTCTTACGAGCCCTAAGTGAAACTCATTTCACTAGAGGAAAGAAAGAAAAAATATAAATTCAAAGCTTTTACAGCTTGGAAGGTAATACCGACAGGCCGGGGGAGTTATCTGGATAACCCCTTAGAAAGTCAGATATTACCTTTGAAGCTGTGCATTGAGGGTGACTCTTAAGTCAGGAAGAAAAAACAAACACAAAAAATACAAGTATAGAAATTGGACATGAATTTAATTTTATTATTGGAAAATTTACCTTCAATCAAAGTACGTTACCTCATTGCCCGAGCCAACCAAAGGAAACAAGCAATCACTCGTCTATCACAAAGCTACCAGACGGCTCTCCTCAGGAGCAGGAACCTCAAAACGCGAGTAAGGTAACGAAACGGACTGCTCTCTTGTTGAACTGCCTCTTCATGCAAGCCGAGCGCGCTATGCCGTGATTGGCAGGTAGTCCCCACTCTGTATCGACAGAACGGGTCTTCGTTCTCTCCTTTTTGTGCGGATTTTCGCCGCGCGGGATGGCTTGTTAAAGGAAGCTATACTATAGTATGGTAATAAGAGGCTGTATATACTTTCGTAATGTGAGCATGACTTGCTCATAAAAACAGTAGGGTATTTACACGTTACAATGTATGATATAATAATACTTTTTTATAGTTTATAAATAATTGTGGGCTAGGGCTTAGGAAAAGCAGATCTGAAACGGCCAGTGTTTTAAGTAGAAAAATATATTTTTTTAATATTGTATATTGAGTAAGAGTACAGAATTTATCGCAAACTATCTCTTGTTAGCGAAATCTAGTGCATAAGTAGTACTGTAGTACCTAATTATTAGATTACTTTTAAATTACATTAGTATCACTTATAATCTACCTAATAATATTAGTAGTACCTAGTAAAAATAGCATGATTATTAAATTTAATAATCACGTTTTCACGAATTAATAATAAATTATAATATACAATAATAGGGTCATCCATAAATTTCTTAGGGCTTTTTTCTGAATTTTGCAACCCCCTCTTATTCGATATAAAATACCTTGAGATTTGCTGCAAGCTCGCTAAAATCGTACTAAGATTTCATAAAAATAATACAATTAAAAGTTGAACTTAAATATAAATAGTGATGCAGTTGAGATGATCGTCTTGTCTCGATTGAATGTTTTTCTTACCAATTCTTAATCTCCATTATATTTTAGTTCCATCTAATTATATTTTAAGCAAGTCACAATTCTGTCCAAAAATCATCAATATGCATTACTAAATATGAATATTTAAGAAATACTAATAAAGTATAAGAAAAAAATCCTGATCAATTTCTGGGTTTCTTCTGATTTTTAAATAGATCTTCACCGGGCTTTGCAATAAAAAAACTGCTATTCAAATATCTAGTTCAAAATATGTAAATAAAATAGAATTTGAATGTGTGGTCAATGCAGAAAGCAATTATTGCATCTTGCAAAGGACGTTCAACTGAGCTGATTTTTACCAGAAAAAAATTTTAGAAAAAAAACTTTAGCAGAGGCACCACTGCAGTTTGAATCTATTGAAATTTACATGAAAAAAGAGTGCTGAATTTTTTGTAACGACACTTTGAACCCTGAATTGTATCGTAAAGTCAACAAAATTATTTTAAGAAATTTGAATTAGAGAAGTTTAAATTTTTTAATTATTTTTGTTTGAGTTTTATTTGAGTTTGTTTGATATCATGAAAAAATCATACATAAACTTTACGATAGGGCACTGAAAAAACTGGGGCTTCTATTGAATAGGGACCCGAAGATTTTACAAGCAATTCATTCATATTTTACTTTATAATTCGAAATGAATAATATTGCTCTACGAAAAATTTAATAAAAAAAGTAAGAGATTTTAAGGGTTATCAAAATATTTCGATGAATTTGAAATATTTAAGGGTAGTTTAAGTCTCCAAGGATGTTTCAATAGATTTCAATAAATTAAAAGTTTTTGAAGTATTTCAAAGATTTTGTGGTATTTTTTACGATACCGCGGAATTTTAAAAAGATTTTAAAGGTTTTAAGGGATATCAAAAAAATTTCAAAGAATTGGAAATATTTGAAGTTATCGTGAAACTTCATTATTTTTCAATCGATTTTAATAAATTCAAGGGATTTTAAAGGATTTCAAATATTTTATGGTATTTTCAAATATTCCGAGAAATCTTCAAGATATTTCAAGGACTTCACAGAATATCAAAAGAATCTTGACTTTTTCTATAAATTTTAAAACGCAGAGATTTTTCAATCGATTTCAAATAAAATGGCATTTTAAAGGAATCTAAAGATTTTATAGTATTTTTAAAGAATTATAGAAATCTTAAAGATATTTTAAAGATTTAAAAGAATTAAACATATTTAAGGGCTTTTTCCAACAACAAAATTTTCAATCGTTTTCAAATTAGAGGCTGTTTGAAGAATTTCAAAAATTGTATGTTTTTTTTAAAGATTCCAGAGAATCTTATGAAGAATAATAAAATGTCGAGGGACATCAAAATATTTCAAAAAATTTACCAAAGTTAGGAGAATTTTAAGGCTGCAATAGATTTAAAAAAAAAAGTATTTTAAAGGTTTTCAAAGATTTTGTGGTATTTTTAAAGATGTCAAAGAATTTGAAATATTTTAGGGTGTTTTAAAATGCCAACATTTTTTAATCGATTTCAATCATTTGGAGATATTTTAAAAAGATTAAAAATGTTTTAAGAGATGAAAAAATATTTTTAAGTTTTGCAAACATTTAAGGGTATTTTAAAACTCCAAGATTTTTACATTGATTTCAAATTAAAGAGATTTCACAAATTTCGAGGCATATCAAAAGATTTTAAAGAGTTTGAAATATTTGAGAGTATTTTAAAAAGACTCTAAGAAATTTAAAATAAAATAAAATAATATAAAAGGATTTAAAAGGATTTTATAGTATTTTAAAAAGTCTAAGAAATGCTGAAGACATTTAAAAATCTTGAATAGATATCAACAGATTTCAAAGAATTAGAACTATTATATGGAATTTTAGAACCTTAAGATTTGTCAATCTTTTTCAATTATTTAAACATATTTTTAAGGATTTTAATGATTTCAAAGAATTTTAAATATTTGATTCTAAATCTCCAAGATTTTGCATATTTTACTTTTCAAATCGGGCAGGTATTACACTTGAAATTTCAGAATCTCTCGGGGACGTAATATGTTATTTTTTAAAACAAATTAGACGATACGCATTTTTGCGATTTGTGACAAAATTTCTTTACGGAGTTACGCGTGTTTGATTTTTTGGCTTCGTTTTTAAAAAAAAAAACAATTTTTTCTTTAAACTTTCATCATTTTTGACCTAATTGAGATATTTCTGATTTCTTTTTAGATTCTGGTAGAGTTTATTACCTGCCTTCCAAATCCGCTAGAACATTTTAAAAATGTTCTAAATTAACAAAATACTTTCAATGCTGGGAATACCGTGATTGAAAAGCTCAGAAATCAGAGAAAAAATTTTTTAAGGGCAGTAGGGGGTTAAAATCGAATTTTTGTTAGCTCTGCTTGTATTTAGCGACGATTCATTACCACAAACCATAATAGAGGGAGTTAAAATTTATCATACAGTTTTAACGAAATAGACATTTTTGAAATTATAAATAATATTTGGACGCCCTGAATTCATATGATTATGTCGTCCTATGTCGGCACAGTAAGAGTTTTTGTCGAAAAAAGAGGGTAAAGAGGGTTCAAAGGCTCTATTATGTCTTTGATAAGGTACTGCAATTTTTTGTCTGCAAGTTTTTGTCTGCAATTCTATGTCTTTCGCAGCATTGTGAAGGGATTTTTGCTGCTACAATTCAGCGCAAAGTGAAAAAGTCGATTTTTTCTATTTCTCAAAATGGTGGTCCTAAGTCGGCACTTTTTAAGCCGGTGCTGTCATGAAACAGCAAATAAATTTTTTCCTTCTTATACAAAAAAGGGCAGTTTATGTAAGTTTTAGGAAAAAATGGACAAACTTAAACCATTCACAATAAAAAAAACATTTAGAATATACTCAAACTTTATTTATAGTATGGAAAGGTGTCCCCATTGCAATAATGAAAATCTTCAAAACATGAACCTCAAAAAGGACGGCAAAAATATAATTTAAAACACGAGACAAGTGCTATGAAATTAAAACAACAAAAAATTTAAATAATCCTCAAATAACCAGAAAAGCAAAAAAAAAGGTGCCAGCGAAAAATAAAGTCACAATTGTCTGCGTTAATTACGTCCATGACTACCAACCTGTCCTACGACAAAATGATTAAGCCGACATGCGCGCCACCTCTAAACAACGCGCGGTAACCGGCTTAACCACAGTGCTGATTTAGGAACACTCTCCCCTACGTGAAAGCAGTTATTGAAGGCACAACACGATTCTTCTAAAATTACTCGGAATTAATTTAATATCAGACGATACTCGTTTTGTAACGTAATCAATGGGCAAGATTTATTTTTTCGCTATCTTTGACTTGCAAGGACTAAATTTTAGGCTAATGAAAAGAACAGAGTATCATCTCCAGGATGAGGGGAGAGGCTCCACAAAGAAATGGAGATGCCTTAAGAAATAAATTTTAAACAAGCAAAAATCTAGTTTTGATCAGTGTATTTGTGCACCCTTAAAATCTGCACTTAGTGCCGCACCATCGACGGTACCGGCTTATCTACCGTGGATGTGACGCCGCAACTCCCAGGGAGGTTGCTTCAAATAGTCGAAAACTCTGTCATCTACGTGAGCAAAGTCAAATTTTATCTTTGCAGACAGGACAATTCTGGTATTTTTTACTGTTACGTAGACGCGACCTTCAGGTAGCAAATCATCATTTTTAGGTGGATCATCGGTATTGTAATTTTCAAACTCAGTGATTGATGAATACTCTTTGCAATGCAGACGTATCGTAACTTTCTTTGGATGATGCTCCTTAGGATCATGAGTGGCATGCACATCTATGTTCTGTACTCTTCTAGCAGTAGACACATAATGGGGACCGGTTGGTGTTTTTATAAAAAAGTAATAGAATCGATAAGAATTTCCGTAAGATTCCATCCAAAATGGTTCACGTCTAGCGAGCACAAGTTCGTCACCAAAAATAGAGCCATCCGACGTTGTCATCTCAATAGAGCCTACTAGATTATCTAATTGTGTTGAGGAAAAAGCACAGTTAGTAAGTTTTTGTACACTAGTAACATAAATTTTTTACAATTTTAATAAATCACTGGTCAACAGAGAATGACATATATTTATGAAAAGAAAAAGGCATTTTCCAAATCAGTTGAACCACGTATACTATTTTGGAAGAGTTTATAAGTACAGTCAAACCTGGATCTACTGATCCTCCATTTAATGCTTCCGAGAATTAACGCAGTGCGGCGGTTTTATTTTTAAAATTTATATATATATATATATTGGTTTCATGCCCAGAGGACGGCCGGCTACTATAAGATGGGATCACATGAACTCCCATCTAATGCAACGCTGCTGCGGACTGGTGATCTTCTTAGTATAAAAACATCAACCCAAAATGACTCTCTCGGTTCCACCCCCTCTCCCTCTTCCCCAACTCTTCATTATTAAATGAAGTTTGGTGGGACAGACGTTATAACTACAGTTTCCAACATATGGAGAATAGCTACTTAACTTGAACATGATTTCGACTAGCAAAATAAACTTATTGCATAAATGAGGTATTTGGGCGTATAATCTAAACAATGCATAATACAAACAATATAATAGCCTCGGAAAGGACTAAAACTTTAATAGACAAAAGGCATGCACACGGAAAATGTAAAGGTCAAGTTTCAGGCGACGAATGGAGACTGTGTGTTTGGAATGCTAGGGGGCACAACTATGCACGTAAGGATACTAGATTTTTTATGTGTACCTGAAACAAAGAAAAAGGGATGCGAAAGTAGGGACATAGAAAACGGTTTGTTGAAAAGCGGATTTGAAATATGGTCAGGAGTAGATAGCGAAACACATCGTAGGCAAGGAGTAGGTCTCATTCTGAATAAAAGAGCCAAACAGCATCTCGGAGATCATAGTTTCGTATCTCCAAGATTGCTTTTGGCCAGAATGAAAATAGAAATCAGAAGATTATTTATCATAGCATGTTATGCGCCAGTTGATAATGATCCCGGAGAAGTAAAAGACGCCTTCTTGGGCACTTTGAATGATACGATAAATATTTGCGATCATGGTGAAAGAATAATTCTACTAAAAGATATGAATGGGTGGGTTCGCATTAAAAATCAGGATACAGAAAGAGTACTAAATAATTTTGGGCACCCAAGAACGAACGATAACGAAGATAAATTAGTTGGCTTAAGATTAGAAAAGGGTATGTTCATTACAAATACTCGGTTTAGGCATAAAATGTTCCACATGCACACCTGGTCTAAACAAAGTAGCCACAGTTTAATTGACTTTATTGTTATGGATGAAAGACTAAGAGAGCTAGTCAAACATACAAGGGTCATGAGGGGTTCTAAAAGCAGTACTGATCATTAGCTTCTGATCTCCAAAATTAACTTAGGTCAGCGATGGAAAAAAAAGAGAACCAAGAAAACAAAACAAACGCGAATCAAAATTGAGAACCTACAGAAAACAAATGTGTGAGTAGATTTTTAAAATAGGATAATCGAAACAATAGGTAAGGCAACATGGGAGGCGCTTATACGAAATAAAATTTAAAGAAGGCGCATGGACTATGTTGTTCCGGGATATAATTGTTAGATGTGCGATCGAAGTGTGTGGTATCGCAGTTGTAGAAAGAATGTCTGGTGATGCATGGTGCCCAAAAAACAAACAAAGAAGCGTACAGGAGAACTTTGAACATGACAGGTCTTAGCGATAAGGAAAGAAATAGACGAATAAATGATTACAGACGCAAAAAGAGGATACTCAAGAGACTAATTAGAGAAAGCAAAGATAAAATTAGGGCAAAAGAAGAGAAGAAAATACAAAACGACTTCGATGGAAGCAAGAAACTACTTCATAAAGCAATGAAGGGAATTAAAAGTACAGAATTTGTCAACGTAAAAATGGCAAAGGGGAAATGCAATATGAGGAAGACGAAGTTAGTGACGCTTTCAGAGACCATTTTAGGAGACAATCCGAAAATGAAGCTATAGGACACCACAACGGCGATGTACAACACAATGCGCTAGAAAACTCTGTTGAAAAAGGGTGTGTCATTGAGGTTAGGGATATAATCAAGAACTTGAAAAACGGTAAAGCTTCCGGGGTAGAGAGTATTAAAGCTGAAATTCTTAAACACGGTGGCGAGTACATGCCACATACAGAGTGCGAACTTATAAATCTATGCATTGAAATAGAAGAGGTCCCAGGTGATTGGAAAAAAGCGATTATCGTGCCAATATACAAAAGAAAGGAAGATAAAAGCGACTGTAATAATTACAGAGGGATAAGCTTATTAAGTACCGTAAGTAAAATATACTCAAAATTACTTATTCGTACTTTTATTTAATTATTTTTATTTAATTATTTAATTACTTATTCGTTTGATATCCATAACACCAATGATTAGAAATTCTTCAAATGTTGATAAGTATCCTGCACGAAAAAGCATTTTCGCCTAGATTTTCATTGAAAACTCAAGTGCGAGTGATTTTATTCGGAAAAGCGTTAAAAGGATTTTAAAAATGCAAATTAAATGCTATGTCACTACCTGTATTTAAATATGTTTGTTATCTTATCCAGATATTATTGCTAGATTATGGAAAACCTTGAGCTAATTTAATAGAATCCATGTTTGAATATCATTTAAGCATGTTGTCAATAGTTCAGATTGTGAAATTCTATTATCTATCTCTTGCTTTGTTCATGCCAGAATTAATAAATTATTTATGTATATAGTAACAATAAATCTTTTATAAGTTTTCTCTAGTTGATGATTTTAGGTTTTTAGTTCTAACAACTTGCTTGCCCAAGTGTAAAGAGTTAAAGAAAATAGTGAAAAATTCTGAAGCAATACATAAAAAACAAATTTTAATAAAAAAAAGCGATTTTGAATGAAGTTCTACGAAAAGCAGCCTTCTATAAGAGACTAGATAATCAAAGCTTAACTATGGCGTTAACTTTAACCCACCTTCAGTTAATCAATGAGTTGACCGAAGTTGGAGAAACTGGCCCTATAACTTCTGTTCCATAAATGCTAGAATCGATTAATGTTTTTAGCTTTTAAGATAATTCAATCTTCTTTAGTTACAGGAACAATATATATGGGTGGCAAAGCGAGTGTAAGGGTGAATGGGAAATTGAGTGACTGCTTCGATATTATGGAAGAGTAAGGGTACATGAGTTAGCGTTCGCAGATGATAAGGTTGTCATGGCAGAATCTATCGAAGATTTGCAATGACTATTGAATAAATTGAATGCAAGCATGAAGAGCATGGGCCTCAGAATTATCGTAAATAAAACAAAAACTATGGCGTTTCAAGGAAAGAGTGAGAAAACAATATGCAAAATTATATTAAATGATAAGAGAATTGAACAAGTTGATAAAGTCGTATATTTTGGCGCATAATATGCGGAAAAACTCTGATGGACAAAGTGAGCAACGAGATAATCCTTAAAGAATGTGGTACGGAAGAGACGCTAGTTGACACATGGGAAAGAAATCGGTTAAGATGATCGGGCATGTTGAGAAAACGAAGGATGGACGACTATCGAAACAGGTATATCAAGGTAAAGTAAATGGCAGCGTGTCCAGAGGCAGACCGCGGAAAGAATGGTTAGAATGTGTGAATGAGAACCTAGTTAGAAGAGACATAAGAAGCCATAGAAACACGAGAGCCTGCATTAAAAAATGCATGGACGTTAAAGAAGCTAGAGAATTATGACAGGACAGAGAAGTATGACAGGACGGAAAAGTATGACGGAAAATAGTTAACAAGAAGAGTGTCTGTAGAGGGAATGTCGCCTGAAACAAAGACCTTGGATACTAATGGACCCAAGTGGGGAACCTCACATGACGACTTTGTGAGGATCTTCACTAGAGGTGATTACCAGAGAAATTGATCAGCAACCTGGGTCGAACCAGTGTTGCGGAATGAACGTATTTTTTAAATAAATAACACGAGAAATCTAGATCAACTTAAAAATTCTATAACCCTTTCCTCACACTGCTCCCTTCCCCACCGAGGGAGTCACGCACACCTCGAAAGGAAAACGGTGTAATAATAATAAAAAAACACAGTAAAATCCACCAAAAGCGATTCATACGCCTCTGGCTAATAGCCTGGATTTTATTTTACCGACAGTCCCAGAATCGACATTAAATCCAGGTTTGACTGCATTTTAGTTAGTACAGATAACATTTTTCTAATAATAATAATCTAGTATAATGATTTTTCTGTTCCCTTTTATGCTTGACATGAGTATTTAATTTGAAATTGTTCAGTTCATTGAATTTCATAATATATTGAAACAAATTTTAAGAATTTGATATTCAAAATTACTCAATTTTTAGGGCTCGGAATATTTTAATGTAAAAAAGTATACCTTAGTATACTTAGGAGCTACATTTTTTAGGATTAAAGGGTTTTGTCGTTTTAATTGTTTAATTTATAAAGAATTTTACTTTTAAACAAACAATAATTTTAATTTACTATTGTTTTGAGATTTGTTGAGGATATAGCGTAAAATTTATTAATATTTCTGAAGTTTTCTTTATTGTACAATTTTAGAAGTTTTATGTTTGGAAACTGTATCAGGAATTAACAATTCAAATTGGTTGCTTTTAATAAATATAAATAATAATTATAATATTATGTTAGACTTACAATCACAATGAACGTAGCCCACGAATGTGAGAATTATAACAGTTACAGTTTTCTTCATTTTTTTAATAGTCACAATGAGAGAAGAAAGAATAAGCAAACTTATTTTCGAAATTGAATTCGAACAGTGACTCGATAAGAGACTCTTATAATAAATTCATTTTTACGGTATCTACCCAAAAAGTCGCTTTATTTTTTCTTGGATATAAGTAAAGTGGACCTTGAATTTTCCGTATTTGATATGTCATTATACATGGAACTCATTAAACCTTCAGAATATGTCGTCTATATGAAAATGCAAACAAAGATAAAAAGTGATTAAGCCTTAAAGCAGCCACCGTACTAAACATGAGGCCTCTGAAAAAAAAACTTGTATGATTTTATAAATTGAAATCATATTATTTATAATGTCTAATGGAAGAAGGAACATTACTTTTTGCGATAAAAGTTTAAAATATAAAAAAACAATTATTTTGGTAAAACAACAAATTAACAAAGAAATATTAAAAATAATCATAAATAACATTTAAAAATGGTAAACTTGCTTCAGGTTTTTCAAATTGGTAAGAAGTGATGGTAAGTAAAAATCAGTTATTTAAACATTGTTAAAATAAATGTTTACTGTCAGTTTTAAGCTTTTTTTATAAAAAGTTTTTTTTATTTGAATTTAACGTCGTAAGTATTCTATATATTTATTTTCTTTCGTTGAAAATTCTTTTTATGGTATAAAAACTTTTTTATGCATTTTTTTCGGTAACGGCTAAGAAAAGAATATATACGAAGAGAATAAAGTTATTTCGGATTAAAATTTTTCCATAAAAGTACGAGAAAAACTCGCTTGCTCCTTTTCGATTGTTTACAAATATAGTTATTTGTTTAAAATATGTTTTCCTCAAGAAAAATTGGTTTAACGATTTTAGTCACAGACCAATTTACTCTTTATATTTAAATTAATTGTTTCAATTAGGTTTGTAGTAAATATTTCGCCTAAAAAAATAAGTCTGCGTTTGTTAAAATTTCAATAATAATAATTTAACTATTAGTTTTTTTTAAGTCTTAAATTTTCTTAATTAAAAATCAAGTTCTAAATATGAATTTAGCATAATAAATACTTAGAAATATAATTTTGATCATAAAATCCCAGAACATTTTTTTTTTCAGAGATCTGATTTTTGGCGCGACAACTGGAAACAGCTAAAAAACTGCAATAAAAGCGAAGAAAACAAAGTTGTGGAGTTTTAAAAAATTTGTAAACTATTCAAAACCTCTTAAATTCCTGAAAAAAATTGTTTGCTAACTCGAAGTTTTCTTAAAATTTTGAAAAATTATCCAAAGTGTAAAAGCATTGTCCTTATAGTTTCCAAATTTTTCTAGGAATTAAAAAAAGTTTGTTTACTTACTTGAAACCTTTCAAAATTTTTTTATCTCTTCTAAAGCTCTATTTGAATTTTTTTTAAATGTGCATTTTTTTAATTCTTTTAGATATATAAATTCTTTTTGAATTTCTTCAAATATTCTAAATATTTCGTAGATTTACAGTATTTTTATTCAATTCATCTTTTAATTTTACCAAAGTAAAACATTAAGCTTTAAAATCTTCAAATCTTTTTCGAAATTTAAGGAAATGTTTTGAAATATTTTTCCATTTTCTCTTAAAGTTCATTTTTGAAAACAAAACATGATAAAAAATGTTGCCATAAATCTTAAGAAGGTTCTTTTGTTTATCCTTTTAAAATTTCTAAACCTTCTAATATTTTTAAATTATTTAAATTTATCGAGATATTTTTATTTTTAATTCAGCAAAATTACAAAAATTGTCTTAAAATCTTTCGGATTCTTCTTTGATAATTTTACTTACCTTCTGAAAACCTTACAAAATTCCTGAAATATCTGATAAGTTTCTGTTATTTTCGTAAATTGTTACAGTAAATTATTTAAAATATTTTCTAATCTATTTTAATTTTCTCTTAGAATTAATTAAGAGAAAAAAAACATTAAAAATTTTACCAGGAATCCTAAGAATTTAGCTTAAAAAATTTAAAATCCAGAAACATTAAACAAATATTTATCAATTTTGAAATTTTCAAAACTGAAAATTATTCTTTAAAAACTGAACCTAAAACATTTACTATTCCTCCAGAAATCTTAAAAAAAAATTATTCTCAAAATCTGTAAATATTATTAAAAAGATAAATTATTAATATGTTTTACCCATAACTTAATTTCTCTTATCTCTTTGAAACTTTAAAAAAGTTTATAAATTATAGCGTGGTAGCAAAATGTTAAGAACAGAATTATTTTTCAATAAATTGTGTTCAAAGAATGTGCTTCATAAAACAAGGACTCGCAAAAGTTAAAAAAAATAATAAATAAACGTGTAAAAAGTCGAATTTTAATTTTTCATAAAAGGAAAGAAAAAATAAACTTATCAATTTTAATAATTTCTTCCTTATACAAAGAGGTTTGCAAAGACCAAAATTTTTAAAATTACTTTTTTGACATATTTCGAAAGCACCGATTTATGAAGTTTTAAAAATATTTATATTTCTGTTAAGCGACCGTACTTAAATTACGCAATAGCTCAAGGGGGGGGGGGGTGAAGACATGTTTTTACGATTTGTTACGTACTCATGCACGTCATTTTTGCAAATTCACAAAAGCAAATTCAACTTTATTTTTAAAATTTCAATTTTTTTCCTAGAATATTCAACGTTTGTTTCAACTTCATATTTTTGTGTTGAAAAGTCAATTGAAATCTTTTTTGACGAAAATTCAATTTTCTTGAAAATTTGTCTTTTTAATTAAAATTTCATTTTTCATTTCATTCGTTTTATCAGAAATTATATTTTTCTTGGATAAAATTGCAACTTTTTCATAGAAAATTAAACTATTTTGTTAAAAAAGCATACTTTTTTATTGAAAATTCTACTGTTTTGTTGAAAATTGTACTATTTCGTAGAAAACTTACAGTTTGTTTAAAATTTATATGCTTTTGTTGAAAAATAAACTGAAACACTTTTTGGATAATAGTTCAATTTAAAAAAAAAAAAACAATTTTTCTTTTTTCATTAGAAATTCATCTATTTTAGTAGAAAATTTCATGTTTCATGGATCAAAATGCAAAAAATGAATAAATATTTTGTTGAAAATTCATGCTTTTTTATTAAAAATTTCATCATTTTGGATTAAAAATTCAATTTTTTTTCGTAGAAACTTCTTTTTTATTCATAATGTGTCCCCTACGGGTTTACATGACTTCCATTCCTTACCACTTACATAATAAGCAGAAAGAAAATTTCTACCTTAATATTTACAAATATTTACATAATGTCTTATATCTATTTAGTTTCTTAACATATATCGAGCGAGCGGTCGAAAGCGAGAGTGCATGTGCAAGCGAGAGAGAGAGAGAGAATGAGA
>JAAAKG020178257.1:0-26384 GCA_010014905.2 Druon quercuslanigerum | reverse complement strand
TTATATTTATCAAGTCATTATTTCTATTTTAATTGCGGTAATATTTGGCAATTGAATTATCTTCATTAAGTTGTGTCCATCAGGGTTCGTTTACTTGTGTGCTTTAAGGTAAATGTTGTGTTATTAATTAAACATAGTGTTCAAGTGGGCAAAGCAAAAAATGGTTCTTTGAAAAGAGGCTCTATTACAATTGAGATCCTTTAGAACCCCAAGTGTGGGTCATTTAGAGCTCATTTATCATTTTGGGTTCCTTTTCTGCAAGTGGGGTTCATTTTTGTTGCAGCTCCTTTGAAACCAAAAATTAGTTCCAGTAGAAGCCTCAGTTTTTTCTGTGATATGAAAGCCGATCTAGCAAGTTCAATATTTATTTTAATTCATTTACATTATTATATAATCGTTAGTCTAAAATTTTTTTCCGAATTGCCGGATTTTTTCCATCCATGTAGAAAATTCCTAAACACAGTGGAAATTCGAAATATAAAGAACATTTCGTAAATATGACGTAAAAAATGTATTCTGATTTTTTTCGTGTTTAACAATGTAATTTGTAATGTGGCGCCACAAGTGAAAATGTGTTTCTGATGGCAGCGCCAGTTTCAGCTTATAAGGTATTTTCACTTCAACCATCAACTAACTTCACTTCCTTAAAACTGATGGGGAAAACAATGGACAAAATGCATGGAACAAAACTTTATTTCTATAATATCTTCGTAATGAGTAAAAAATACTTTCATTTTATTATGTCATTAAATAGTTCTGAACAAATAAAAACTATTTTTCTTATACACTTATACAGAAAAAATTAGTTTGAACGAAGATATTACCAAAATAGAACAAAAAAATGGACCGAATCCCATGCATTTCGTCCCTTTTTTCCCATCAGCAGTCAACTGTAAATACGTCTTTGATATTATATAATATATAAGTATAATACGTAATTGACGTATTGTACGTAAACAATGTAATTAATGTAACAAAATGGCGGACTGGAAAGAAGGGTGGGGGAAAAGAGCATAATATAACCTCACTTTTTCCGGAATGCAGATTTAATGAATTGTTTTTTTATAATTTAAGAAATGAGTAAATCAAAAGTTGCAAGTGCAAAGGGACAAAAAATTATATATATTTTAAATAAAAATTTATTAAAAATTAATTTTATTTACATAAATAAATATTTTAAAAAATACTAGCTACGATACGACCGTCTTCTAGTTCATAAATGTGCAAATATTGTTGATTCTTTGTTAATATAAATGATTTTTTAAAATTTTTTAATCTTCTGACATCGCATTTCTTTTAACTAAGGAAAAATCTGCAAGTCAAAAGGGAACAGGAAGTCACCATCTTGAAAACGTAATTTACATGTAAAAAACTACGTAAATTACCTAAGGTAAATTACGTACACAACCCTGCCCACGTGCTACCATAACCTCAATTGTACTTGTCGACTTTGTCAACATCGTTAAGTCAACAACAGAAACGAGTGACAGAATCTGATCCTAAATAAAAGTGAATTTAGCAGTTTAGTGATGAAAAATGAAAATTTCGAGGCATAAAAAGGTGCAGAAACACCTGGGCTTCTTTAAAAATAATTTTAAATTCCGGGAGCCTTTTCAAGTTTTGATCGATGGAACTTTTGCATATGCCGCACTTGAGGTTAGAAATTTAATATTGTCTTATCTTTTAAAACCCAAAAATAAAAAACAATTTACAAACTTGTTGAATTTTTTAAATATTTTTTTCTTTTCCGAAATCTACGTAAAGTAATAAAATAGCCACAAACATTTCCCGAGCATTCTTCAAGTTTTAATTTGATTTCCTCAAATAAAACACGCTTTTCTCTAAAGGTAACCAGACCAAAAAAGTTGTTAGTGTTATTAAAAACAAATAATTCAACTTTTTGATCGAATATTAACTTTTTTCTTAAAAATTATATTTTTGGTTTGAAAATTTAACTATTGTAGAAAATTTGTCTTCAGCATGGAAATTCCTCATTTGGGATTAACTTTTTTTATTAACTGAAAAATCTTTCTTGGTTGAAAATTCCTCTTTTTGGCCTAAAAATTCATCTGTTGTAGAAATTTTACCTTTTTTGATTGAGGATTTTTAACTTTTTTATTTGAAAATTCGTCTTCTTTTGTTAAATTCAACTGTTTTTGGTTTTAAATTGAAATCTTTTTGGGTTTCAAATATCAACTATTACATTTTTCTTTGAATATTCCACTACTTAGTTGAAAGTGAAACTATGTTGTTAAAAAATTAATTTGGTTAATTGATCATTTTATTTCAAAAATATTTTTTAGGTTGATATTTTAACTACATGTTTGGTTAAAAATTCGTTTTTAATCTGATGAAAATGAACTGTTTAACTAGAAATTTAAATCTTTTATTTTTTTTGTTGAAAATTTATCTTTTTTAGTTGAAAGTTCATGTATTTTAGTAAAAATTGATTTTTCTAATTAAAAACTTACTTATTTTGTTTGAACCTGGGTTTTTTTCGGTTAAAACTTAATTTCTTAACTAAAAGTATAACTATAAAATTTTTTGTTAAAAATTTATCTTTTTTAGATGGAAATTTATGTAGTTTATTTTAATTCAATATTTTTGGTAGAAACTTAATGTTTATGATTGAAGATTCATCATTATAGTTGAAAATTCATGTATTTTGTTAAAAATTAATTCTTTTAGTTAAAAATTCAACTATTTCGTTAGAGAAAATTTAACTGAAAATTTAATTTTCATTATTCTAGTTTTAGTAGAAAATTGATCTTTTTAGTTGAAAGTCATTCCTTTGGTTAAAAGTTTAACGATATTGTTGAACATTATTTTTGTTTTGTATTGAAAATTCATGTTTTAATTGTACACTTCACTACCCCGTGTTTGGTTGAAAATTTATCTTCTTTAATTGGAAATTCGTATTTTTTTTTTTTTTTTTTTTTGTAGAAAATGAATCTTCTGGGTTGAAAATTCATTTTGTTTGTCGTTAAAAGGTCCTCGTTATAGTTTAAATTTCATTTTTTAAATCAAAATTTAACTATATTGTTAAAAATGGTTGTTTTGGTTGGAAATTAAGCTTTATATTGAAAATTTAACTATTCTGTGTTTATTTGAAAAATTCTTTTTTATAATTGGAAATCAAGCTTTTAAGGAAAATGAAGGTCGAAAATCCATGCATTTTGTTTAAAATTCGTCTTTTGAGGTAGAGTAATAATCTTTTTGCTTGAAAATTTAACTGAAGATAACCATTCCATTTTTGGTTGAAAATTTATCTTTTTTTTAGAAATTCGTGTATTTTGTTCAAAAGTCGTCTTTTTTGGTAGAAAATTAATCTTCTTGGCTACGAATTCATTTTTTTATGAAACATTCCTCATTTTAGTTGTAAATTCATTTTTTTCGGTTAAAAATGTAACTTTTTTCCAACAATTTATTTATATTGTAGAAAATTAATCTTATTGATGAAAATTAATTTTTTTAGGTTTAACTTTAATTTTTTCGGTTGAAAATTGAAACTAAACTAAAAATTTATAAAGATCAGAGAAAATTAAAAATTGGTAAGTGAAGAGTCATTGCAAGTTAGGGAATTTCGCAATTGGTGTTTTTCAGCAAGCCATCTGGTCACTACAATTTGTTAACTCATTAAAAAGTTGTAAAATAGCCTAAAAGAGTATTTAACGTTTCCTATTTTTTAAATTGTTTTACCCATAATTAATTATAATTAAATTCTCATTTCCTCTGCATTCAGGCCAAATTCAATATAAAAGAACAGCTAGTGAAATACTTTCAATCTGAAGTGAAACTACTGACAACTCAATGTGTGATTTTGGAAACTGAAAAATTATCACGCTTGGAAAGGAAATTGAACGGAGCATTGCAGATTATAAAGAAATTTCCTCTGCATAAATGTGGACACGAGAAAAATTCAGTTTCTGGGTCGAAATGTTTAAAATCTATGGTTGGCAATGATAATGCCTCTAGGTAATTTGCATCCTTTTTTAAACGTATCTTTTTTTCAAACGAAATTCAAATTGCAAGCTACAAAAACAGAGATTTCTTCAAATCTTGTGCATTCTTAAACATTTTATGAATGTTTGGCTCAAAATAGATCTTTTTTATTTTTGTTAATTCATGTATTTTGTTGAGAATTCGTCTTTTTCCGTAGAAAATTAATCTTATTCGTTTAAAATGCATGATTTTGATGGAAAACTCGTCTTTTTGGATTAAAACGTCATCTGCTTTCGCAATAATTTTGTATCCTCAGTTAAAAATTTAATTATATTGTTGAAAATTCCTATTTATATGTTGAAAATTAATTTTTTAAAGAACAAATATAACTGTTCCGTTTTAAGCTTAAAGTAGATCTTTTTCTGTTTGCAAATTTATATATTTTGTTGACGATTCATGATTTTGGATAAAAATTCAACTATTTGTTTTAAAAGTTGATCTAATTTGTAGAAAATTCAATTGTTTTATTAAAAACTCGTCTTTTTGAATTATAAATTTAACTACTTTGGCAGACCGTTAATTTCTTTGGTTAAACATTTAGCTATATCGCTGAAAATTATATTCCTTTTTTTATAGAAAATTATTCTCTTTGGTTGAAAAATGCATTACTGGGTTGAATGTTGAACTACTTTATTCAAAATTCATTTCATTAGTTTAAGATTGATCTCTTTGTTTAAAACAACTTTTTTTAATTAATTACTTCAACTGAAAATATTTCATTTTTTGTGAAAAACTCTTCTATTTTGCCGAAAAATAGTCTTTTTTGCGAATTTAATTGTTTTTAAAAATTTTAATTAAAAATATTTTCTTGTTACTTCATCAACTATTCAATTTAGTTCGTCTTTTTGGTTGAATTTAACTGTTTTTTTTTAAACTTTAATATTTTTTCTTTAATCTCAACTATTACAATTTTCGTTGATAATTCGTCTTTTTGGTTGAAAATTTATCTATTTTGTTAAAAAGTCATCTTTTTTGCATATTCATCTTTTTCAAAAGAAAATTTGTCCTTCTGGATGGAAAATCCAACTGTATTTGAAAAAACTCATATTTTTGGCGCAAAATATTTGGTTAAAAATTCATCTATTTCGTTGGAAATTCCACTATTTTGTTCAACAGGAATCTTTTTTGGTCGACAATTTAACTGTTTAGTTGAACAATCGACTGTTTTGTTATCAACTCGTATTTTGGTCGAAAATTAAACTTTTTGGTTGAATATCATCCTTTTTAATAAAAAATTCGCCCTTTTGAATTAAAAATTCAATTTTTTTAAATTCGTCTTTTTAGCTTGAAATATTTGATTAAAAGTTCATTTCCATTGTTTCAGAAATCCAGTATTTCGTTAAACACTGATCTTTTTTGGTCGAAAATTTAACTGTATTGTTGAAAATTCATGTTTTTGGAATGAAACTTTCTCCTTTTGGGTTATAAATGAATTTTTCTTGATTGAAAATTTAACTGTCTTCTAAAAAAATGTCTTTTGGGCTTGATGACTAAACTATTTGGTTATAAAACTGTTTTTTCTTGAAGACTTAAGACTATTTAGTTGAAACTCCCACTATTCCGATTTCAATTCTACTATTTTGTTAAAATGCAACTTTTTTAGTCGAAAATTGAACTACTTTTTTGAAAACTCATCTTTTTTGGTTGAAAATTCAAATTTCTTATAAAAAGATCGTCTGTTTGGCTTCAATATTGAACTATTTGCTTAGAAAATTATCTGTCTTCTTTGAAAGTGATCCTTATGGTTGAAAATGTCTCCTTTGGGATTAGAAATCTACTGTTTTCGAAAAACTCGACTTTTTAGTTTGAAAACGCATTCTTTTGTTGAAAATTCATTTGCATATTTTGTTTGAAATTCAATATATTTCGACTGAAAATCTTAAGTGTTTCATATTGAATTCAATATGATATCAATGCATTAATTTTCTTTGGAAGAATTCATTCCCCTATTTACGTTTTAAAAGCTATAAAGGCTATAAAGTCTGCACATCTTTCAATTTTTTGAATGCCTAAAACTGAAACTATTTTATGAAATGCATTAAATTAAGAGTTCTTGTATTTTGAATACTTTAAATTAAAAATGTTTTTATTAGTAAGACTTGAGATTGAAAGTCTGAATGTTCGATAACATTTTTTTTAAATTGGAAATTTTTTCTTAAGAGTTCCGTAGCTTCAAGTTGAAATCGTATAAGTCATATTTAAATTAAGGAGTTTTGTTTTGAAAAATAAGAAAACATTTGTAAACTAACGAAAAATATAATTTCTAACTACAGATACATTGTCGCCACTCAGGATCGCGAGTTCCAAGAGCGCTTAAGGAAAATTCCGGGGGTTCCTCTTCTTTATTTGCACGAGAAAG
Organism: Druon quercuslanigerum; assembly: GCA_010014905.2. Classification (NCBI taxonomy): domain Eukaryota; kingdom Metazoa; phylum Arthropoda; class Insecta; order Hymenoptera; family Cynipidae; genus Druon; species Druon quercuslanigerum. The sequence continues at coordinate 20,023 of JAAAKG020178257.1, read as the reverse complement.
CACCAACTCTCGAACGTCCATCGGAAGCAAGTTGTAAGCGCGCCGAAGAGTTACGCAACGGGGCAATCACGAACAATTTGCAACTTCAAACAATTAAGATTCTAAAAGAAAAATCTGGTTTGGCAGAAACCGAAATCAAAACCAAAAAGAAGCGAAAAAAGGGAGGCCCGAACCCTTTGAGTTGCAAAAAGAAACAGAAAAAGAATCTAGAGATTCAGCCTGCGAAAACAAGTGGAAAAGTTAGAAAGAGGAAAAGGATTAAACTACCAGCTCATGTAAAAGAAGCTCTGAAAGCACAAATTTCTGTCTAAAAAATAAAAACACAACTTTGATCAAGAAAATAAATTATTGGCAAAATGGAGAAGAAAGAAGGACTCTTTTTTTTAAATATAGAAAAGTGTTCTGCCCTTGCCCGATTAAATGTTTTAAAAATTCGAATAATATCTACGTTCAGCCGATTAAATAACTCTCCATCGTTTTCAACTTTTTTTATTTTCTGAAAAAACAGTAGATTGTAACTAAAAATATAACGATCTAGCGTTTTTTCAGGAAAAATGAGATTTCGGTAAATCGAAATTTCTGCTAAATCATCTTTTTTTGTTACAAATTTTATTATTTGATTGAAGATTTTGTTATTTTGATAAAGTCATCTCTTTAAGTAGAAATTCTATTTTTTTTAATGCACCTGTTTGGTTGCAAGTTTTTTAATTTGGTGAAAATTGAACAATTTTTGTTGAAAAATTATCCTTTTTGATTAAAAATTAAACCGATTTGTTCAAAATTCGTCTTTTCGGGTTGAAAGTCCAATTATTTTAGCAGAAATTCCATATTTTCTTATTATAAGTTCTACTTTTTAGTTGGAATTTATTCTCTGTTGGTTGAGGCTTTAACTATTTTATAAGAAAATCACCTTTTACATTTTTCGTTGAAAATGATTTTTTTTACAATTTAACTTCACTTTTGTTTCTAAATTCTTCTTTTCTTGGTTGAAAATGTGACTTTAATTTGAAAATTTACCTCTTTCAGTAGACATTTTATGATCATAAATGCAACTATTTTTTTCAACTTCAGTTATTGCGGTGAAAAAACAACTATATTGGTAGAAATTTCATAAATGTTGGTTAAAAATGTAACTGGTTGCAAAGTAATCTGTTTTGCTTGAGGTTTCGACTGTTTTGCATAAAATTAATCTTTTCTGGTAGAATTCAACTGTTTTGGGTTTAAAATTGTTTTTTTTTTACAAATAAAAGCCTTTTGTTATTTGAAAATTTTAAGCTATTTAAATTTCAGTCAAATAAATTCTTAATTGAAAATTAATTTTGTTGTGGAAAATTTAACGATTACACTTTCAGTTAAAAATTCCTCTGTTTTAGTTTAAAATTTAACTGCTTGGTTGAAAGTTTAACAAATTATTAAAAAATTAATTTTTTCATTGAAGATTCATCATTTTAGTGCAAAAATTATCGCTTTAGTTCAAAATTCTAGTATTTTATTTGAAAATTTATCTCTTTAGTTAAAAATTTACCTATTATGTTGAAAATTTCTTCTTTGTTTTAAAATAAATCTTTTTGGTGTAAAATATAACTATTTCAATTTTGTTCGAAAATTGATCTTTTTTAGTCGAAAATTCAACTATTTTCTTTAAAGTGAAAAAACTAGGTCAAAGATGCATTTTTTTGGTTGAAAATTCTTCATTTTAGTTGAAAATTTATATTTTCAGTTCAAAATCCAACTGTTTTATGACAAATTTATTTATTTTTTTAAATTTAGCTATTGTTTTTAAAATGTCTTCTTTTTTTGATTGAATTCAAGTATTATTCAACTGAAATTAAAGTGTTTATTTTGTTTTTGTTTAAAACATCAACCATTACATTTTTCTTTGAGAATTCATCTTTTTTTGGTTAAAAATTCCACTGCTTGGTTGAAATTAATCTCTTTAGATGAAAATTAGAATATTTGGAACATTTTTCTTCTTATGGTTGAAAATTAATTTTCCAGGATAAGTGAAATGCTCGATTTTTTGTTGACTATTCATTTCTTTTATATGAAAATTTAGCTTTTTTGGTAGAATATTAATCTTCTTGATAAAAATTAAACTTTCTATTTGAAAATTGAATGATTTTGTTAAAAGTGCAATATTTTTGCCGGAAACGCTAGAAATTTAAAGCTTGTCAAGTGGAATTTATTTTAGTACCCACGCAGGGTGTCTACTCAAATCATGATATCAGATATCTTAAGCTTTTTCCAGGAATGATTTTTCGCGAGTTTATTACAAATAATGTGCCTTTTTAGTTTATAGAAATTTAATTAATACTACAAGATATTCCTAAATATTTCAGCACGATAGATTAAATAAAAAAATAAATAATGCTAAAAACATGATTAATAATTTGCATAAAACTTTTAAAACATTTTTATTTTCTCTATTTATACTGAAGATTTAATGGATATTTAAGTAAAATAATATGAGTAACATTCATTTGAACTGCTTCAGATTCCGAACTTTTCATGTCGAAATTTGGATTTTCAAAAAGATAGATGAATTTTCCACCAAAAAGACGATTAAAAAAACCATTAATTCTTAATCAGACTTGAATTTTCAACTGAAAAAGATAAATTTTCAAAGAAAAAGCTGACTTCTGAAAAAAAAATCACTTTTCAAACATAAATGGAAGTTAAATTTTCATTTAAAAAAAATATTTTTCCACACACAAAAACAAAATATTTTTTTAAGCAATTTAACTTTGAATCAAATAGTTTTTTTATAACCAAAAAGATGAATTAATTACTAAAATGATCAATACTTAATTGCAATACTTAAATATTTAAGCGAAAAAAATTGATTTTTGAACAAGACTATTAATTTTTAAACAGGAAAATTAATTTTCTAGAAAAAAAAGACGATTTTTAAATGAAATATATGAATTTTTAACAAAAAAATGAATTTTCAATTTAAAAAGGTCCATTTTTAACTAAAAAGTTAAATTTTCAACCCAACTAATGACTTTCCAACTAAAATGATAAATATTTAACTTGAATAAATTAATTTTATACAATAAGACGAATTTTTTAAAAAAGATTTCAAACTTGAACCAAGCAGTTTTATTTTTAACCAAAAAATGAATTTTATACCGTTTTAGACTATGTAGGCAAAAAAAAAAATAAAGTAAAAATTAAAAATACATGAATGTTCAATGAAGTTATCAAATACTAAAAGTCAAATTTTTAACAAAATAGTTAAATTGTAAATAAAAAAGGTCAATTTTCAAACAAAAATGGAATAAAAAAAATCGCTTTTTCCAACGAAGGGGAATTTGATAGAAAATACATGAGTTTTAAATTCAAAAGATAAATTGTAAAAAACAATTGAATAAATAAATTTTGAGTTTAAAAAATCATTTTCAATCAACATGAATTTTCAAAAAAATTTGGTGATTCTTTAGCTAAAATCATTAAATTTCCAATAAAAAGAATTATTTTCAGTCCAGAAGTTTCATTTACACAAATAAGTCAACCATATATTAAATAGTTATATTTTAAGTAGAAAAATTAATTTTCAATAACAAAAAAAAACAAGAAACTAATTTTTAACAAAATAGTTCAACTTGCACCTGGAATAATTACATTTTCAGTGAAAAAACTAAATTTTAACTAACAAAAAACGAATTTTCTACAAAGCAGCTCATTTTTCAACCAAGGAGATGAATTTTTAATTAAAATTATGAATCTTTAACAAACAGAAATTAATTTTTAACAGAGAAAGAGATTTAAAAGAGAATAACTCTGAACTAAAAATGTGTTAGTTGTTATCTCAACCAAAGAAGACTTAAATTTTTAATAAAAAATAATGGAATTCAACCAAAAAGAATAAATTTTCAAGAAAATACATCATTTGCCACCTAAGACTTGAGTTTTCAAATAAAACTGATCAAACTTAAACTAAAAATATTGCAATTAAAAAAAAATTAACTACGCTATTAAAAAAATTCCCTGACTTCGAAAAAAATGACCTGACATTTCCAGGTTTTTCCAAATAGGGTAGACACCCTGCAACATCAATTTTCTTTAAAAGAATTTATTCCATTATTTTTTTAAAATTTTCTTCTTTCTCCTGTTTTTAGAATATTTTGTTTGAAACCTCGGAAAAACTGAACTAAAGTAAGTATCCCAAAAGTCGTGAAACTTGTCTATAGTTTTAATATATTGATAAACAATGTGTATAAAAATATGTTAAAAATTCGAATAACACAAAAAGCAATTAAAAATTAATATGTTGAACAGGATAGGAACTTTAATCGAATCAACTTTTCTATAGATTTAATATCTAATCTAATAATTGGATAAATGTAGAAATTACTCGAATTTTTCAATTTAGAGAGTTATATAGACTTATCCGAGAGATGATAAATAGTGTAGATATGTATATACATCATAGTTTATATACGAAACGAGTTTATTCCTTTTTTTATAATACACTTCTGTTCATTCAATAAGAATAAGTATTTGTTGTAATTTCACTCGAAGTTACACAACAGTCGTTTTTTAAATAACTAATATGAAGGAAAGATTGCGTAGGAGATATCTTGAAAAAGACTGATTACACGTATGTAAAAGTTACAGTTTCACCTGAATCATTTAAATACGTTTAAGAGCAGCCTCGAATTCATTTCTCCTTTCTCGCGTACAAGCGAAAGACGGAAACGTGGCACAGTTTGTATGTATCTGAGGTCTATTATAAAATAAATTTAAAATCTATATATTACAAACTTACATACGCTACAGAAGGAAAAACTGCGACGAGCTGCGCATTTTAAAAAACTCTCTTTTTACATTAAACATTAAAGCGTTGTCAACCTATATTTCCATTTCATGCATTCACATTCCCTTAATCTTAAAATATCTCGTAAAGCCAGATATACTTTGTTCTCTCGCCAACCAAGGCTTTAAAAATTAAAGGCTGTCCCTTTGTATTATAAACTTTTAGCGGATATGAAAGTGAGAAAAGACGGAAGTGTCAACTGCTCTCATTTTTTTTCGAAAATTTAATATTTCTTATCAATATTTGGAAATCAATTAATTAATCACAGCTAATAATCTTGAAAATTTTTTTAATGAAGATCTTGATATCTCCTAAGGATACTATTATATTGAGTGAGGAATCACTTTAAAAAAAGGCAAAAATTAAATCGTCTGTTTCTAAATACAATACAAAATTTAAATAATGAAGTAAAAAAAGAAATAGATGAAAAAAGTGTTACTGTCTATTATAAAGTCTCTTATTCTCAGAATTTAACATAAATTTCCTTGCGAAATAGCATCTAAACAAATAAAATATGAGTCTTTTGAACTCTCGAAACAGCTTTCCCTTGATTCGAAAGAGGTTTGCACAGACGATTTTTCATGAATACGATAACATCGCTATTCTCAATATACTTTAATAATCACTTCTTGAAATCGTGTTCAAGCAATAAGATACAATAAATTTTGGTAGAATCTAGACCTAAATTACCAAAAAGTCGGAACATTTTCACTGTCAAAATACTGATGTTCAAATCATACACTCGTACAAAAGAAAAAGATGTTTCTAAATTCGTGTGAAAATGCACACTTATCAGAATGCTAAAACAAGTTATAAATCAGTGAAAAATTCTCGACTCAGCGTTTTCAACTCTACAGTACCTTAAAAAAAATAATAATGCCCACGCACGATAAACAACGGAAAAGGCGCGTTAAATACTCTTTATAAAATTAAATAAACAGTCCTGACTAAAGGTAATAAAATACGTTCCTAAACTTTGCATATAGTTTTTAAAACAAGAGTACATTCTCCCAGAATGCAACTTTTCAAAAATGCGCAAGTAAAAACTTAAAGTAGGAACAAAAACCATCACTTTTGCTGCGTTTCGAATCAATCGAAAGGATAGAGGAAAAAGAAAAAAAAATAGTTTGAAAATAAAGGAAATCTGATGCTTCTGAAAATAAAATAAATTATGTGAATAAATACTGGTATAGTACAAGAGTGAAAAATGTGGAATATAAAGAGCCTTTCCATTGCGTTCTCGCGAATAGCGCATGTCGAGTGAGGCGTAATATTTTTGTGAATATTGCTGCTTCCGTCCTCATTCAACAAATGAGTACAGCTCGCGTGGCCATTGCGAGCATTTTCATTGCTCGCGCTGAGCGATGAGTCGGATTTGCTGTTACGAAAAGACCCAGTTGAGTCTGCAGGTTGTTCAGTACGGTTCCCATGTGTTCCCTCGTCACGGGGTCGGCAGGGTCGAGATTAAGGATCGCTTCCTCCAGCCACCTATTAAAAAATTATCGAGAATTATTACTCATTTTTTAATGATAAATATGATTACGATTCTATCAGGCCCGGGACTACTCATCTCAGAGATAAAAATAGTGTAAATAGTTTCATAAATTTGTAGGGTATCTACTCAAGAACGGGAAATAAATTCTCTGACAATTCCACATTTTTTCCAGAAATAATTTTTCATAGTACGGAACAATTCCAGCATTTCGTACTTAAAAAAATAAGTTTCTTATAATTAATGGTTTTTTTCAGTCCTTTTAAATATCTAAATGTGTAAAAATATTAAAATTCATACGTAATATTAAATAACTGGTGTTTCAGTTGAGAAAGTAATTTCTTTATGGTACCAGTTTCTAGAGATTCAATTAAGGGGTTACACAAGTTTGAAAATGTCAAAAAATCGATTTTTTTTATTGCATAATACTACATACTCTGATTTTACATACATACTGATTTTGTCAATTTTTTTTTTACAGCAAAAAATAAGACGTTTTTTTTGACAAAAAAATGGTGTTTAAACGTGCGCCATATTATCAAAAATTGAAATATCGCTGAATGCTTCGACAAAACTTCTTTTTTGTAGACTTCTGGGAGATGGACTATAAACTCGCTTATTTACGAATATTCTATGAGGAAAAAAGTACTGTGACTTCTCGAAAAATGTAGTTTTCGAATGCCACAACATTTATTTCAATGTAAATAAGCCCGTCTTTGAAAAAAATAGTAAAAACTGCTTTTTTTGGGGGTGCTAAAAACTGACTAATGCCTTAATATATTTAATTACGAAAGTTTCAAAAGAAATAATATTAAAACATAATTAAAAGTCTCTTGAATTTGTACTTAAATCCAGAAATTTAAATAATTTGAAATTTGTTAGTCAAGAAAAAAAGGTAAAGTTGTTGAATTTTCAAGTCGAAAAGACAAGTTTTGAAACGAGAAATATGACTTTTTAACAAAATTGTTGAATTTTTAACCAAGTAGTAAAATTTTCACCAAAAAAATATGAATTATTAACCAAAAATTTAAGTGGAAAAATGAAAAAAATAGAGGAATATGGAAATGATCGTGAATCCTGCGATAAGTAAATAGGCATTTTGATCATTTATAGATTAAAAAATAAAATTTTAAATAAACATTGAAGTCAATTGAAGAAAAAAATTCGCAAGTATTTCCTCCCTATTCGAAAACATTTTTCACGGTCAATGAAATTTAAAACATCGAACTCTACAGCTTAAAACGTTTCCATTTGAAGTAATAAAAACTGAGTTCCAAATGAAAGCACTCAACTCCTAAATTTTAAACATTGAAAATTAAAATTTAAAAGTTTTTTAATGGAATAATTTTGTATTCAAATTCTCAACAATTTACACGTATAAAATGGAAACTACTAACAATTTTCAACTGAAAACTTTGAATTACATGCAGTTAAACTGTCAAGTTACACCTTTTATACTTTTACAAATTGTAGAGTTCAATGATTCAGATTCAGTTCCAAAAATATAATTCCACGTTATGATTTTTAAGACTCTAAATTAAATAATCAATCAATGAATTACAATTTTTTTTCAATTATACCATTCAAAGCAATTTTAAGCTGGAAACATTAAGAATTGAACGATTATATTTTTTTATAAATTGAACACTTTTACTTCTGCTGAACTAAAAAAAACTTTCTTCAAATCTGCCACATTCATTTTTGGTAATTCTGTAAAAATTAAAAAACTTTTTTCAATATTCACTTAAAAATAACTTTTTTAAATAAAAAATCATTTTCAATTTTCTTAAGAAATATTTTTTATTCTTCTGAAGCCTTTTAAAATTCTTAAAAAGCATATATATTTTTTTCGAAATCTGCCAAAAATCTTTATTTTGTTTTAAATTAGGCCGTGGACACTTCCTTTTAATTATTTCAAATTGTTATTTATACATAAAAATTCAACAATTTGGCTTACAAATTAACTTTTTTTAAATAGAACAATTAGAATATTTTAGACTAAAATAATATTTCAAATTTAATAAAAGCTTTTAATTAAAATATATTATTTTGATGTTTTAAAAAAATTACAAATAGTTTAAGAAGTTTCAAGCTTAATATTTCTTAACTTTTAAATTCGAACATTAATTTTCAAAAAAAAAAAAAAAAAATTTCAATAAATAGTTTAATTTTAATTAAAAGAAATGAATTTACAACTAAAGAAAAATTTGTAACCAAAAATGAAACAGTTCACTTTTTAGTTAAAAAAAATAATTTTGAACCAAAAAAGTGGAGTTTTGAAAGATATACTTCCAATTTTCAAATATTAATAATGAATTTTTAACAAGAAAAAATCAATTTTTAGGAAAAAAGTACATTTTAAACAAAGTAGTTTACTTTTTAACCGAAGAAATGAACTTTGCACAAAAATAAATGAATTCACAAACTAGAATAATTTTCTAAAAAAAAAAAAGGAAATTTTCAAACAAATAGTTAAATGTTGAAATAAAAGATCAATTTTCAAGAACAGAAAAACGAATTTAAAAAAATAATTGGTAAGCACTCAGATTAATTTTTAACTAGAAGATACGATTTTTCAATAAAATACATGAATTTTCATCCAAATGATTAATTTTTAGATTAAAAAAAGGCGAGTTTTTAACAGAAAAAATTGGCCGTTAAATTTTTAGTTTAACAGTTTTTAAAGAAAAGAACTGATTTTCCCCAAAATACTTTATTTTAGTCTAAAGAGGTAAATCTTCAACAAGCGAATTAAAATGTAATAGTTGATATTTAAACCAAAAAAATATTAAAAATTAAAAGCCGTTGATTTCAACCAAACAAGACGAATTTTTAACAAATATGTAATTTTTCAAATACAAAAGATCAGTTTTTAACAAAAAAATTTCAACGGAATAGTTAAATTTTCAAACAAAAAGAAAAAACTTCAACTGATAAACATTTATTTTAAAAAACAGTTTAATTCAATACAAAAAGATGCTTTGTCTCCAAAACTGTTGGTTTTTTAATTTACAAATGTTTTTTTTAATTTTTGCTAGACAAAATAGAAAAGTTTGAAAACATCCACTTTGAAACGATCTTTCAGTAAAAACAATAATGTGTTCGAATCCACTTTAAATCAAGCAGGGCCCTACACTCGAAATCGCAAAACCTCTCGAGGGCGAAATATGTGTTTTTGAGATGAAATTAGGCGTTACGTATTTTTCCGATTTGCAAACAAAATTTTTTCTAAAAAGTTTTGCGTATTTAACTTTTTTCAAAATGCGCCGTTAAATTAAAAAAGGTTAAAAGTGGACAAAATGGCAACGGTTTTTCTGAAAAAATTAAAAATCAATTTTCTCAAAAAACATACGTTTAAATTTGCTGTCAATTTTTTTTAAATTTAACTTTGAGAATAAAGATATCTTGTAAGTTTGATGCTTGATAAATAACTTTCGTATTCAGAAGAAGTTTTTTGTTTCTAATTTTTCTTGGAAACGTCTCTTGTTTTCTCCTGCAAAAGGGTTTAGTCCGCACGATACTGCTAAAATATTTTTCATTTATTAGTAGAAACTTAAAAAAAAATAAGAAAGGTGGGGGTTTCCCGAAATTATACTTTTTTCATGTTTTAAGAATTTGAAGAAAATAATCAAAAATATTCTTTTAAAAACCCTAAATTTTTATTTTTCAAAACATTTTTATTTAGTTTCTACTAATAAAAGAAAGGCATCTGAGCAGCATCATGCGGGCTAAACCATTTTTGAGGCCGGAATAATTTTTTCCCCTTCAAAATGTAGTTTTTGAATTTTGTTCGTGAACTTTGATCTTAACATTTTTTCGTATCTATCATTGTTTCAAAGAAAAAGTAGAAAACTCGTTTGTAACAAAAAAGAATTCTCCTGGCTACAAAAGCTTTTCAGCAAGCATCAAATTTATAAGATATCTTAATTCTCAAGGTGAAAGTAAAAAAAATTGACAACAGATTTTAAGATGGGTTTTTTGAGAAAATCGATTTTTAATTTTTTCAGAAAACCCGCTAAAAGTGAGCTATTCCAAACAAGTCTTCACAGCTGAAAAAAATTAGACTGCAATTGTTTAAATTAGACTATATATACCAGAAAAAGGATTAAAATTACAACATTTGGAACTATACATTTTCCAAAGTAATGAATGTTCCATTTTTAATTTTAAAAATTAAAGAATTTTGAAATTTCAACTCTTTATAATTGAACTACTCCAAAAATACATTCAATATTGAAGAATTTTGCAATGTAAATCTTCAAAACTGAACGACATACTCGAAAAAAGGTTCAAAATTACAGCATTTAAAAGTATTAATATTCGAAATTAATTTATCAAACATTGCAAATTTTTGAAATTGAACTACCTATACCAAAATAAAGCCTTCAAAAATGCATTATTTCCTCTTATACGCATTACATTTTTAAAAGTCGTCATTTTCAAATATTCAAAATTGAAGAAATTTCCATTTTAAATCTTAAAACTTGAACTGCACGTTAAAAAAAAAAAGATTTTGTTAATTTCGAACCTTTTTTCAATTTTGCGGTGGATTTTGAAAAAAAATTAAATACGCATAACTTGTTAGAAAAAATTCTGTTTGCATATCATAAAAATACGTATCGCCTAATTACCTCTAAAAAAAACAACATATTTCGCCCTAGAGAGATATTTCGATTTCAAGTATAGAGCCCTGTCTGATTAGAAATGGATTCGGCCATGTTATATTTGTAAAATTCAGAACTATGCAAAAAAAAAAATTAAACACACTCAAAATATTAATTTTTTTTCTTTTCAAACTGAATGTCTGACAACAATTTGGGTCTATTTCACGAACGAATTATAAACTTTTATTAACAATATGTGTACAAGAGATATTTTTCATACATGAAATTTCTAAATTGGTTGTTCTGTCGTAGCTACCCGACAGGCGTATAGAGAAGTTTTACGAATTAAAAAATGGCAAGTACCTGTGTTTGAGCTCAGTTCGGTGACCTAGATCTGCGGACAGTTGCTGTACAAGGGACAGTATCACAGGTTGTTGTAAAATCGACTTTGGACCCTGGGGCCCCATTGGACAGGAAAACACTCGAGCAGGATCCGTTTTCTCGCAGACTAGTACGACTAGATTTAGGTCGCTTGCACTCAGGGCTTGTTGGAATGCTGCGTTTAACTGGCCTCTTTGTAAATGCGACAATACTCGAGCTTGATTGTCCGCTAGTCCAGGAGCTTGTGGACCTGGTGTTGTTGCTCTCGACCTAAAATAGTGAGGAATCATTTTTAGGGACCGTAAAAAATAGTTTCCTTTCTTATTTCTCATCCGAGTTCCATTCGAAGTAATAAAAACTGAACTGCAAATGAAAGCACTCAAAGTGAAACTCTTGAATTTTAAACTTTGAAAATTTAAGTTTAACATTTGTTTAATTCAACAATTTTGTATTTAAATGCTCAATAATTTACACGTTTAAAATGAAAGCTACTAACAATTTTCAACTGAACAAATTGAAATTAAATGCATTTAAAGTTCCAAATTCAAATTTGTAAATTTTTATGAAATGTAGAGTTTAAAGATTCAGTTTGAAAAATATAAATTTAAATTATCATTTGCAACTGTCAAAATTGAAGAATCAACAAATGAATTTAAAAATGTTCAAAATTATAACCTTTAAACAATTTTTATTTCTAATTCCAGCTCAGAATTATTTGAAAATTCCCCGTTTAAATCGGACATTTTAATTCTTTTCGAAAAATTTCCTGTTAAAATCCAAAATTTTGATTTTTTTCGAAAATAATCCATTTCAACTAATAGCAAACATTTGAATTTTCTTGTAAAATACCCTGTTTCAATTTATAATTTTAATTTTTTTGAAAATATCTCGTTTCAACACAGAATAACAATTTTGTTTGACAAATTCAATTTACCATTGAGAACTGTTATTCTTCTGGATAAATTCAAATTCAAGCTAAGAATTGTTTGACAATTTAACATTTCCAGTTCAAATCCAGAATTTTAATTCTTTAAGAAAATTCTTTATTTAAAATCAAGAATAAAATTCTTTTTAAAAAATCCCTACTCAAATTACCAATTTTAATTCTTTTCCCAAAATTCTCCATTTCAACTAAGAATTAGAAGTTTTTAGTCAAACTCCCTCTTTAAATTCATAATTTAAAGTTTGTTCCAAAAAAACCTCGTTTCAAATTAAAGTTAGAATTCATTCTTTTAAAAGATTCCCTGTTCCAGCTCGGAATTTATTTAAATGTTTTTTATTTAAGACAAATTATAATTTTTTTGGATTAATACCAGTTTCAACTCAGAATTTGTAAAAGATTGAAAATTCCCTGTTTCAATTAAAAGTTAAATTATTTAGATTTTAAATAGTTTAAAAATCCTTATTCGAAATTTTATTTCAAAATCTTGAAACATCTAGATGTTGTTTCATATTTTTTCAATTTATTTATTTTTTAAGAAGAAATTTTCTTAAAACCTTCCACATTCGTTTTTGACAATTTTTGTAAATGTTTATAAATCTTTTTAAAAATTCTCATAAAATTAGTTTATTAAAATAAACAAATAATTTTCAATTTTCCTAGGAAACGTTTTTTATTCTTCTAAAGCCTGTAAAAATGTCTAAAAAGCTTCTAAATTTTTTGTTCGAAATAAGATAAAATCTATACTTTGTTTTAAATTAGACCTTGGGCTATTAGCACGGAAATTTCGGTAATAATAGTTGGATTTTGTCGGTACACGTAGACATTTCGTTTAAATTATTTGAAACTTCTAAATATCTCTTCAACCTACTCGAATATTTTCTAATAATAGTAGGTGTTAAAATGTTATTTATACATCAAAATTCAACAAATTGACTTATAAATTAAATTTGGTTAAATAGAACAATTAAATTGGGAACGTTTAAAGTTTATTTTTTTTTTAGTTTTGAATATTTAATTTATAATTACTGATTTCAAATTAGCAGTCAGATATTTTTAAATATTAAGTAACTGTTCTTTTCCTTAATTGAAAAATTTCAAATTGCATGGTTTAAAAATGGAATATTTTCGACTGAAATTATATTTGAAATTGAATAAAAGCCTTTAATTATAAATGTATTATTTTGACGTTATTTTAAAATGGAAAATAGTATATAAAGTTTCAAAAGGGCGTTTACATTTGTTTAACTGATAAAAATATCTAATTAAAATAGTTTAATTTTTAACGTTAAAATCTGGACATTCTAAAACTGTGAACTGATCGCAAATCGTCTTGTACAATCAATTACTATTTACTTTTTAAATCCTAAAGTAAAATTCAATTTAAGAAACCATTAATTAATTTATATTCACAATCGATCAACTAAGCATGTTTTTTTAATAAAAAATCTTCGATTTTAAACGCTTCTAATTTTTAATTGTTTAAGTATTAAAACTGTATTTTAAACTTCTTTAAATTAAAATCTACGTTAAAAAATTAAAAATCTAAAATGAACAATTTTTTAAGTGAAAGGTTTTCGAATTACGCTTCCTCGACTGAATGATATGATGGAAAAAGATCATAATTAAACTAATTATTTTTAAAAAACGGTTAAAATCAAAGTTGAAAGGATTTTTTTCCTACAAATTTGTAAACTTCCCGGTAAAAAATGCACGGCCATTTCCGGGTTTTCTCGGTCTCATAAAATTTCCGGTCATTTCCCGGTCCAGAGGTCACCCTGCGCTTTCTTATGAAAAAATCGTTTTAATTCTTACCGAGCTCCGGAGATGTCAGAAAGGTGATGAGTAAGGTTTTCCCGAACAGAGTCGCGAACCGTTCTCAACATCCCTTCTTGCAAAACGGACAACCCTCTCGTCAGCCCTGTGTGCATCTCTTCTTTAACTATTGCCACCAGAGCCTCACTCTTCTGATCATTCCGCTTCTGGCATTGTCTTTCCACTACAGTGTCGACATTTTGCAAATCTGAAAATTGAAAAAATTTCAACATTTAGTTCTTGAAATATTTCGTACTCAACACTTTAATTCAAAATTAGCATTTCAGGGATCACAACAGTTCAGTAGTTCCATTTGGGATAAAAAAGGGAATTTTATTCCTTAAGAAGCGGATTAATTTCCATTTATTATTAAAAACTTTTTGTATTATACGAATATTTATCGATTGCACGGAAGAGCCCTCTAACAGTAGCGCCTTTTCTTTCGCAAGTTTTCTAGACATTTTTGTAATTAAAAAATTTATAGTAATGTGTTAAACACTTCAGCACTTTCTTCTATTGCATTTTTTAAAATCTCTATTGAAAAGTAGATAAACAACAGAATTGAAAAACTATCATGTTTGAATATGAAAAACATACTTTGTCAACGGGATTTTCCTTACAATCTTCTTTTCATGTTTTCCAAATTTGATGAAAAAAAAAATTATTTATTGGAAATCCCCATGTTTAAGAAATTCTACAATTCTAAGTATTTCTGTTATTTTCCACTTTTGACACTGAGCCATTTGAACGTATTTACAATTGAAAATTCGGAAACTCATTTAGTTTGGAATTTTTACCGTTTAAAGTTTTGAAAATGTTTTTGAAATAGATTAATCTTAAAGATTTGAAATTGAATATTCTTCAATTTGTAATGTGCATAGTCAAAAATTATTTAAGAACAACATTTTTATGTAGTGGAAATAGTTCAATTTTGATCATTTAAAATTTAAACCTCTTCATTTTTCAAGATTTACATTTTTTAAAGTTATAATTGAAAATTTTTGAATTATTTAAATATAGAATTTAAAATTGTTCAATTTTCAAAATTTACAATTTAGAATTCTTTAAAACTGAATGTGTATGATAGCAAATTATGCAATTTTGAATGCTTTTTTGGAATGTGTTTTTTTTTTTTGAAAGATTTACAATTGAAGATCCATTAATTTAGAATGTTTATATTTTTAAATTATGCTTTGCTTGAACTTTTTTTAATATGAGTTCAATTCAGAAAATTTACAATGGAGAATTCTTCAATTTTGAATACTTTTTTTGGAACAGTTCTATTTTATAAACTTGAAATTTTAACTCGCTGAATTTTTAAGATTAAAAAATGAACATTCAGTAATTTAGAAATCTTATAGTTCAAAATGACCGAATATTTGTTTGGAATAGTATACTTTTGTACTTGAGATTTAAAATTCTTCTATTTTAAGATTTACAATTAAAACTTCATTAGTTTGGAATATTTATATTTGAAAATGATGTATTTTTTAACCCTTTTTTGAAATATGTAGTCAACTTTTGAAGATTTAGAATGCAAGTCTTCAATTTTGAATACATTTTTGAAATAGTTCAATCTTAGAGACATGAAATTTAAAATTCTTGAATTTTAAAGATTTATAATTCAAAGTTTTACCATTTTTAAGAATTACAATTCGAAAATGTTTGAATTGTGAAAAAATATAACTGCACATTATTCAATGTTCAATATTATTTTTTACATCTTTTGCATCTTCGAAAGTTTTTTGGTTTAATAATTTCGAAAATTTCAAATGGAATATTTGCTAGCTTGGAATTTTTATAGTTTAAAATTACGTAATTTTAATCTTTTTTTTTTGTAACTTGCAGTTCAATTTTTAAGATTTAGAATGGAAAATTCTTCAATTTTGAATATTTGAAAATAACGACTCTGCAAAATGTTATGGGTCTGATAGGAAATAATACATTTTTGAAGGTTTTATTTTGGTATACAGTTCAATTTTGAAAATTTGCAATAATGTATAATGTGGGTAAATCAATTTTAAGGCCGGGAGAATTCTTTTTTTCCTAAAAATAACATTCTTCAATTTTTTCGTACGCTATGAAAAATAACGCAAAAGATCAAGAGACAAAGTACAAATTAGAAAAAAAATTAAGAAAAATGTAAAGGTCGATTTTTTGAGAAAATCTATTTTTAATATTTTCAGAAAAACTGCTGCTATTTCGGTGATTTTAAATGCACCATATTAGAATCGAAAAGAAAATTAATAAATATCCCAATTAGATAAAAAGTTATAGATATTCAAAGAAAAAAATTCGTGTTTTTTGAAAAACAAAGCACAAAATTCAAATAAGCATAACTTTTTAGATTTTTTTTTTGCAAAGCGGAAGATTACGCATCGCTTATTTCCTCTAAAAACATGTTTCGTCCCCGAGAAATTCTGCAATTTCAAGTGATTGAAAACAAGTATTCAATTGTTGCAGAAACTTAAAATTTCTTCACTCTTTTTCAAAAATTCCTGTCTTCCAATGCCTTCAATTGATGTGTTTGTATCTTAGATAGTAAATAAAAGCTTGGTGAAAAGGGTAAAAAAAGTGGAAAATTGGGTAAAAATTCTCTATTATATGTGTTTTTCCAAATTTAAGAGAAAAGGGAGATTAATTAATTAATAAAAAAACTAGCGATTGTAATCCCTGGCATTTTCTTTTTAAATATACTACTTACACTCTCTCGTACCCCTGACGAAGGTGTCTTGAATTTGTCTAAACATCGCCTGGCAAGCTTTCTCCATGCCAGGCAGAAGAGTATTCGTGAATGTTTCTTTGAAAAGGACCTCGAGAGCAGGTTTGGCAGCATTCGCAGCATTGGCAGCTACCGCAGCAATCGTATCCCTCATGTGAGCTCCGCTGATCAACTGATTCAAATTAGCTTTCACAAGCTCGTCCATTTTCACTACGTCCAGTCTGAGCTGATTCTTCAAGGGTTCTATCGCATTTTGACAAACTTGAGGTAAAGTCGCTTCGATATTGTCTTTGATCGATTTCTCCAAGTTAGTTAGAAATTCGTGCTGTCTTGCCATGTGACTATAGAGCGTTTGTTCGGCATTAGCGGCCTGCTGCTGAGTTGCTCTAGCGACTGCCGCTTCCACTCTATTACCCAAGGGAGTCTCGCTTCTCAATCTCGAAATCTCCATTCGCAATTCCGTGAGTTCCTGTCGCTGATCTTGCACGATTTGCAGCATAGAATCGAATTTGTCGACGAGGGACACGATTTTACAATCGTTGAGAAGACGCCACTTAATCTCATCGTCGGAAAGAATCACAGACTTGATCTCATTCTGATCAAGAGTCATTTGCACCATCGACTCATCCTTGACAAACTCTTTCGTCTCCTGCATTGGACAAATATTCACATCTTTCAGCAAAGCCATTGAAATATCTGGCCAGTTTGGATCCTCATTCGTCGGCAGATCGTCGTCCTTGTTTTCACATTCGCCTTCCTCTGGCTCCGCGAGTGAAAGAATTTCCCTGACTTCTCGGGAAGGACTACTTCCGCCACTCGGCAGAGCTTGTTCCTCGATTTCACTAGTTGCCAAGGGTGGCTCGGCAGCATTTAAAGCGTGTACGGCTTGTGCCAGGGAAGGACTCGCTGAAAGCACATTTCCCAATTCTGGACTATTGGCACTGGAGTCCAAAGCGTTTTCCTTCTTTGCAGGCGAACTGAATGCATCCGGAGTCATGAGATTCAATCCCGAGGTGTGATTTGACGCTTCAAGCGCTGCCGAAACGGTGTGCTCTTCTTCGCTATTCACTTCGACGAGACCGTTGTGATTTACGGTTCCGATTTCTGGAAGGTCTTCAGAATAATCGAGGGAATCGTGAGTGAGGGTGTCCATCAAGCAAGTTCCGCTCACTTGCATGGCTGGCCTAAAAGCAACATGACACTCTTGCAGTGACTTGGGCTGAACGAGATACATTCTGATGACGAGCTGGTCTTCATTCTCGTCATCACCAGGACACAAATCTTCGAGTGATTCTCCTGTGGGCCTCACTCTTCTCTGTCCAGCGTCTACAATTGCGAAACTAAGAATTGGATATGGCAGGAGGAATTCAGATATTGTGTTGATACACGCTATCGCTTCTCCACTGTCTTTCGCCAAACTCAGTATATACAAAACCCTATTGTAGATGTCGGATAAAAGGAGATATCCGGCACTCAGATCCAGACCAGCTTTCAAAACAGGTGCCTTGCCTGATGTGGGTCCAGGTGCAAACTTGATCGTTTGTAAACAAGACCAGAGTTCGCAGGACCAAAGTTTTAATTCTGTGTTGTTGTCGCAGCCGGTTATCGCGAACCTCCAGAATTGAGCACTGCTTAAAGAAAATATCTTGGTGATTTAAATTTTTCAATCTGTAGAGCAAGGTTGCTGGCTCGAATTTTTAAAAATTATTATTAACAAAATAGGGGGCAGACTAGCGTGGGACTGGAATGGGTACAATCAGCGCTCGCAGTGGCGCTTAAAATTGAAAAAAATAAAAGCCCTTAAAATCTTGGAAATTCTATGAAAACCTTTCAAATTTTGTGAAATTCCTTGATACCCCTTGGAATATTATAAAATCATATCAAGTCTTTAAAATTCTTTGAAATTCCATAAGATCCATCGGAAAAATTATCAAATATTTAGAATTTTTTTTAGATCTATCGAAATCCCTCTGAATAAATATAAAAATCCTATAAAATCCTTATGAAGTTTAAGAAATGGTCTAGAACCTTTTTTTTCTTAAAATAATTAAAATTCTATGAATTTCTTTGAAAGATGTTGAAATACTTGGCCCTATAAAAACTTTCAAAATCTACCAAACTTCTAGGAAATTCTTTAAAACTTCACATTTAAAATTTTTTTTTAATTTTTAAATTCTTTAAATACTCAAAAATCCTTTAAAATCCCTTCAAATTCTTAAAATATATTACAAATTACTTGGAATCTTTTAAAATATCCAAAACGTTTAAAATTCTTAAAGATTTTTGGAAAGATCTTAAAATATTTGAAGATTGCTTACCAAATTTTGTAATTGATTGCAATTTCTCAAATATTATGAATAGATTCTTTAAAATCTCATACAATTTTTTGAAATATCTTCATATCGCTTTAAATAATATTAATTCTTCTAATAAATTATTGTTTAATTCCTTACATTAAAATTAAAACCCCTGCAAATCCTATCATTTCCCTCGAAAGGTATTGAATTTGCCCTTTAAGATCGTTCCAACTCTATCAAAATTCTAAAAAATTCTCTAAATCTGCACATTTTTCTTAATTTCTTAGAATAATTGAAAATTTATTGGAATCATTTAAAATATCCTCAAATATTTCAAATCAGGGTGGCGATTCTGCGAACGATTTGAAATTCCCGGTCATTTCCCGGTTTTTCCCGGTCAAGTTGTTTAATTTTCCCGGTCAACTAAAACTTAAAATATTCATATTTGCCGCAAATTCATTACTTTTATTCTAAACATCCTGTAACACAAAAGAGCAAAAATTGCAAAATGTTTTTCTTATAATTGAAAAAAAAAATTCTTTCGCTGATAAAGTATATATATATACAAATTTACAAAATCAGACTCAAGGAACGTTACATTCTTCAAATCATATACGTTTTTTTTACACACTAAAAAGAAAGCGGTCATTTCTCAGGGGCTTCACGATAAAATTGTTAAATTTTCTAAGTTATAAGTCAAGAGCATCAAATAATTGTTGCACGTGAACAAATAAGTTTATTCCATTTCAAATAATTTATTATCACAATTTGTTTCTTATTGTAATAAAATTTGTAATCAAATATTGTAATAAAATATTGCAATAAAAGCAACAAGAATAAGTACTTTTAAACAAGAATAAATTAGAACTTAATTAAAGTAAAAGCAGATAATATAAAAAATTTAAGATTTCTTCTTCCTAGTCTGAGTCAGAAGATTCAGCTCTTCCTGGATC
>JAAAKG020178246.1:0-26385 GCA_010014905.2 Druon quercuslanigerum | reverse complement strand
AAATAAACCCAAAGAAACTGAATGAAAATAGAATTAGAAAAGAAAATGTGTTAATAACAGGCACGTACAAAAAGCGTATAAATATTTTATTTTATAATTTTTTTCGTTTAAAATTTACCTTGTGATTCAAAATTTTATTATTTTATTTCAAATTCAAAAATTTTCTTGAAAAATGAGTCTTTTTCGTTGAAAATTCAACTGTCTTGTTGAAAATTTATCTTTATGGGCTGAAAATTCAACTATTTCAAAAAAACGTTTTTTTGTAGAAAAATAATATTCTCGGTTTAAGAATTAAACTTTTTTGAAAAAGTTCCTCTTTTTTAATTGAAGATTTCACTGTTTGGTTAAAAATTTTGTTTTTTTTGTGAAAATTTAATACAATTTGTTTGGTTAAAAAATAATTTTTTAAACTTAAAATTCAACAATTCTATTTTAAGTTACTAATGTATCTTTTTTGATTAAAAAGTTCTGTTTTTTGTTTAAAATTTGTCTTTTTGGGTATTCCACTATTTGCTAAAAAATTCATTTTTCTGGTTGAACATTCATAGTTTTAGTTCAAAATTAATTTCGTTTGCTTGAAAATTGATCTATTTTGTTGTTGAAGAATCATATTGTTTGTTTAAAAAATGAATTGTTTTGTAGAAAATTGGCCTTTTAGGCAAAAAAAACCATTTCTTGTTAAAAGTTCATATTATCGGTAGAAAATCCATCTGTTTGGTTTTAAAATTCAACATTTTGAATAAGATTTTTTTTTTCTTCATTGACTATAAATCTTTTCTGGCCAAAGATTCGTATTTTTTGGTTGAACTCAACTGCTTTTAATTAAAAACCGTAATATATCTTTTCATAGAAGCATCATCTTTTTTTTTTACATTTTTTTAGCTTTTTTCTTACTTGTAGATTCATTTTTTTGGATGAAAATGGAACTATTTTGTTGAAGATTCGTATTTTTCGGTAGAAAATGTCACTCATAGACTTAAAAAAATTTAGAAACATACTTTTTTCTTAATTCACATTATTGAGCTCTTAGTTGTAAGGTAATAGTAGCGAACATGGGAAAATTATTTTTCTAACATATAAATTTATTATGATCAAAGTTTACGAATGATCCAGCTGATTTTGCTGAATTTTTCAACCAATTAGAATGTAGCATCGATGTTTCGAAACATTTGGAACGAACCCTACTGTGATATTGATGCGAAAGTTCGTAGTGTTTACTTATTCAGTCATGCGTTACCATGTGACGCAGACATGTCAATTGAACTCGAAAACAGTGATAAAAACTGTGAAGAAAGAGAAGCACTTCGAAATGGGATTTGTTCCCGATGGAAGATGAGGCGAGTGCATGCCACAGAATATGATTGATCTGTGAGTAGAACATAGAAGGATGGAAAATATCGCGGTGGGAGGTCTTCGCCTTAGTGGATGTATCAACGAAATGTGGTTAACTGCCCTCTATTTTTACGCGACGCGACGAATCTATGTCAATGATATTTTTGTTTCGTTTTCGCAAAGACAGCTGACAATCACACTGCAAGCTTCATTGCAACATATTTCTACAAATAGAATTTCCACGTACCACAATAGAAAAGATTATGAGTTTCAAGTACTTTGATCAAATCTCTCACCAGGTTGAAACTGGAGCTCCCAGTGGAACCCGGTCTCTGCTTCTAAAATAATACCTTTATGTCAGCACATGGCCTTCTTTTATAAACATGAGATTTGTCTTGTTCTTCTTGGTGGAAGTAGGGTAAAATGAGAGGAAAGTGAATTCTGAAAAAAAGAATTTTTGCTTCAGTGTCTTGTAAATTTACTCCTGTCGATTTTTATAGTTAGTGATCGTCTATTCATACTCCACATCTATATGTATGACTTATCGATTTCGACCCTACTCTAGAATACCCTTGCCAAATTGTAGTTGGCAGCCCTCAAGCATATCTCATAAAGTATGCAAGAATGACCAATGAATAAGAATACAGTTATAGAAAATGAAGGTTTTTCTTTTCCGTAGGAAATATAAAAGTCCGGATTAAGTACGCATCTTATGATGAGGGTAGACCACCTATTGTGCGGAAATATATCCCTAAGGGATCATTTTTCCGTCCTCTGGTTGAGTTACCCCCGTTCCAATCACATTACTCTATCTGTGTTTTTCCTCGGGGATGAAATCGAACATAGTTTTTCGAATTTCATGAGGATTTTCAGACACTGTGTGGTTACAAATTTGGCTGTTATAAAAGTGTTAATTTGTTGTTAAAAAATTAAGCTTTATAGTTTATGATTACAAAATTGCTAACTCAATATATTATTTCCCTCTAGCCTTATCTATGAGTTATAAACGTGTTTAGGCAGGTCATTGGTCAGTTCCCTGAAACTTTAAAGACTACAATCAACAGGTGACTCGAGGGGATCGCCTGTACCCCACTCAAGTTTTCCAGGTTTGATACCGGGGGACTATTATACCTGACATGTTTTGGCACACCTGCAAGTGCAACCATGCCTCTTTCGTTAAACACTTGCAAATCTTCGCTCATCCATCATATTTCTGATTATATACGGAATTTATTTTAATAATCATGTTCGAAATTTATATTATTTAGAAATTTTTGTTTCTCGTAATTTTTTTAATCAACTTAAAAAAATAGGTGTGTCACTAAAATGTCTAGAGCATTGTTGTGGCTTTTCCTCAATGTCGATTAGGTAATTTGAAAAACTCGTAGGAAGGAATGTTGGCAAATTCACATACATAATTAAGAATTGAGTTTTAGTGAAAGGGCAGTGATAAAGAATTTCATATTTGTGTTCATACTAGAACTGACAAAAATGTAAGATTTTGTAAAAATTTTTGATTACATTTTTAGTTAAAGTAGTTAATTTTCTACCCAGAAAATGGAAATTTTCAACAAAATAGTTCAATTTTCTATTAAATTGATAAATCTTTCATAAAAAAATGAATTCTTAACCAAAAGTGTAATAGTTGACATTTCCACCAAAAAATATTTATTGTCAACAAAAGAGTTACACTTTCAACCAAGAAAGATGTTTCAATCGTTGAAGACAACAATCTCATCCTAAATTTTAAATCTTTGTGCCAAGGAAAAAGACAAATTTTCAGCAAAATAGATGAATTTTCAGAAAAAATAGAAAAGCCAGCAAAAAGATGAATGTTTTACCAAAAAGATAATAATTTTCTACGAAAGGCATAAAATTCCAAAAAAAAAAACTGTTAATCTTCTACCAAAAAAGAATAGTTTTTAACAAAAGACATGAGTTGTTAAACAAAAAAGTTATTTTTCTATAAAAAGACAAATATTCATCGAAACACATAAATTTTCATCAAGCAAAGATAAATATTTAATAAAAAATAGAATACTGTACTTACCTGTTACAGAAATAGGTTTTAAAGCAAATTAAATTAATTTTTAAAGAAATAGTTAAATTTCCAACCAAACAGATGCATTTTTTACAAAAAAGATTAAAAGTCTATAAAAAAACTTTATCGAAAAGTCGAATAGCTGTAGTTAAAAAAATGATTTCTATTGAAAAAAAACTTATTTTAAATTTAATAAATCAATTGTCAACCAAAATGATTCATTTTCTGACAAAAAATTTTTTAAAAAACATAATACATGGATTTTAAACCAAATATTTTAAGTTTAATGGAATTATCAACCTATGAGAAAATTTCGAACAAATAAATGCATTTTTAATTAAAGAAGATTAATGTTTAACCTAACATGGAATAGTCAAATTTTTAGTTCAAGAAACATTTTTTTTAACAAAATAGATACTTAATTAAAAAAAAGATTTTTCAATTAAAATGATGAATCAACCAAAGAATTGAATTCTTAACAAAATAGTTCCACTCTGATAAATTTTGTGCCAAATAAGGGTTTTTAGTCGCTTTTTACGCTTAGCGAAAACCTCTAAAATTTAATGAAATAGTTATATTGGAAGAAAAATCCTAGGACCAATATCAAATATTTACATGATAATTACAGCAAGAACTGATTTAAAAACTCTGTACATTACAGATTTTCAGGGTTTTTCTTCATGATATTTAAAAATAAAATTTCGATATAAAAACAAAATAATTTAATACATTTTTGTAAAAAAATTTGCCCAGAGAATGCAGTAAATGGAGCCTTATAAGGAATTCGAATCAAATTCAAAAGGTCGGAATTTAATTTTAGCTTGACGAATAGTTCATTTGGATATATCTTGAAAATGTATTTTTTATATTTTTTAAATCTTAAACAGATATTAAAAGTTTGGTGCCATATTATTTATTAAACACGCGGAAAGTCATATTTTGCCAATAAAAAAAAATCTGACAATTTTAAAGAATTGTTATTAGAAACATTTGTGTCATTCATATTGAATGTACTGGAATTTCATCGCTATAATGAAAAAACTTCTGAAAATTTATGCAATGTTCTCAAATAATGTACGATTTTCTGTAAAATCTATAACAAAATGTTTGAAAATAAACCAAGTTTTTCTTAAGAAAGGGTTAAACGATACTACTAATATTAATACAACATTGCTGTATTTTATAGTAGTTATATTGTCTAAAGTACTAGAAAAGAAAATATAATATTTTTTAAAATTGATGAAAGTTGCTATCTTAATAACATAATTAACATATAATATTTGTTTACAAAATATGGACAATCCAACTGTTGCATTTTTGTTCAAAAATACAAAGATTCAGGTGATTTTCAATAAATGGAAGTTGAATTTCATAAAAAATACTGTATGGCTCGTATCCAATTTTTCCTAGGTTTTTCTTTTCCCCTCTTAAAAAGAATTCCTCTATTTTGTCCTGTTTTTTGTGGCAATAAGAAAATTCAACTACTTTCTGTAGAAAGTTAATTCTTTTTTATTGAAAAGTCAGCTAGTATATTTTTGGTTAAGAATTCATCTCTGTGTGATAAAAATTCAACTATTAGTTTAAAATTTTAATTATTTTGTTGAAAATTCAACTGTAACATTTTTCGTTTAAAATTGATATTTTTCGTTGCAAATCTAACTACTTAGATAAAATTTCTACTAGGATGTTAAAAATTAATTTTATTAGTTAAAAATGGATCTATTTTGTTGAAAAACTTTTCTACATTTGGTTGGAAATTAATATTTTTCAGTTGAAAATGAAACTATTACATTTTGCATTGAGAACTAATCTTTTTGGATTAAATTGCAATTACATGTTAGAAAGATTAAGTTCATTAAAAAAATTCATTTTTTTGCTTGATGATTCAAATATTTTGTTGAAAAATTGTTTTTTTTTGTTTGAAATTTAATTTGTCAACTGTAAATTTGGCCATTCCAGTTTTTATATAAAATGTGTATAGTTTTTAGTTGAAAGTTCAAGTATTTGGTTGATAATTAAACAGTTTTGTTTTAAAATAAATTTTAATGTTGAAAATTTATATTTTTGGATTGAGAATTGAACTATTTTGTAGAAAATTCGCATTTTTGGTAAAAAAATTCGCCTTTTTGGCTTAAAAATTCTATTATTTGGGTAGAAAATTTCACTATTTGTTTGAAATTGAACTCGCTCGACTGAAAATTTAAGTATTTTGTATTGAATTGGCTTCTTTGGTTTAAAAATTCAACAGTTTGGTTGACATTTTTGTTTTCTCTAGGATAAAAAATCTTTTTTGGTTGAAAATTCAACTTTTTGTTGAAAATCCATCGATTTGGTAAAAAAACGTATCTGTTTTGTTAAAAAATTAATCTATTTCGGTTAAAAATGCTGCTAATTTGTAAAAAAATAATCTGTTTTCGACAACTTGCAATTTTTTACATTTAAAAGAAAAGTATTTTTTGGTTCAAATATCCACTATTACTTTTTCGTTGAGAATTCATACTAGCTGGTTGAAAATTCAACAACTTTGTTCGAATTTTTTCTTTTTTAGTAGAAAATAGATCTTTATGGTTAAAAATTCAACAATTTGGTTGAATGTTTGTTTCTCTCATGACTAAAAAATATTTTCTATTTAAACAATAAACTGTTTTGTTAAAAATTTATTGTTTTTAGATAAATCCAACTCCTTTTTATTGAAAATTAAAATCCTTTTTGGTAAAAATATCAACTGTTACATTTTTAGTTTAAAATTAATCTTTTTTGTTCAAATTTGAATTTTTCGTTAAAAAATCGTCTTTCTGGATAAAAAATTTGTCCCTTTAGATTAAAATTTCATATTTGTGCCTGTAGAAAAGTTCTAGGTTAAAATTTTTTTGAACGTGCAATATATTTCGAAGGGAAAACTTAAAAATTTCACATCAATTTCATCATCAATTTCGTTACAAAATTCACACTAGCCCATATGTTTCTCAATTCGGATAACTTTCCTTTGATTTGTACATTTCTATCATGATGAAAAGTTATTACTTTCATGTGAAAACTGATTTTCGTGTATTTCTTTATGTCTACACGTTTTGACACTCTCTAAATATGAAAAAAATTTTTTTACGAAGGTGTCCTCGATGGTTTTTGCCTCTCGTCGTCGTTGTCATCATCGTTGTCAACGTCATTGCCGTTGTCGTCGTCTACATACCGGATAACTTTTGAAAGACTAATCGCTTTGGCACACGTTTTTAGGGACCAAAAAGAAAGATCGAGTTCGTTAACCTGCATATTTTAGCAACGTTTCTGGTTTTAATTAACAATTCTTTTTTGCGACCAAACTATATAAGATACGAAAATAGTTGTTTACTTAAAAAAGATCTACAAAATTGTATTTAATTATTTTTTTTAGGAGCCATAATTTTTGTTTAAATCGTAAGAAAAATATTTAAAAAAAAACATGTTTATAGAAAAACGACACAAGATTCAATAAAATGTTTATTAACAAAATTATATATACATTTTTTGATAGTATGCGCATTTTTTTTTAAATTATAAAAACCAGACTATAAATGTATTTAATAATAATATACATTGATTAAAACGATACATTTTGTTGTATAGCCAAGAATAAGAATTAATGTAAAATAAGGAAAAAATATTAACGTAATCATATAAAATAATGTATTTACATTATATTAAAATATATGAATAAGCAGTACCATACCGAGGTACAGAAATAAATTTAATATGCATTTAATATCTAATAGAGTTGAACATAATGCAGAAAAGTTCGAAATTTCACACTTTTGACGATATCGAGTGCGAAGCATTAGATGCATGCATTTAGAACAATGTTTGTTTAAATCAAACATATTCTTTCTTTGGTATAGAGTCAAAGAAATATTTTATTGATTTGAACAAACATTTTTTTTAATAAAATTAAATTTATTCGAATGAAACACACCACTGTCTAACTGAAACAAAGTTTATTTGAATCAAACAAATTCTATCTTTGTTAAAGGGTCGAACAAATGCTTGTTTGATCTATAAAAACATTTTTCTGAGTGTGATGAGAATGTGTTCGTAAAAGCCGAAGGAGCTATAACAAAAGAAAATTCAAAACACGCGCTTTGTAGGCTTTGTAGACTTCGTACGTTTATAGATATAAAAAGCCCTCAAATAATGAAAAGTCAATTAGATTTTCAACAACGATGATTGCCAGATTTTCCAGACATATCGTGACACAATTTTTTTGAGATACACCAAACTCTCGCTTTCAGTAACCTCGTTTGCAGCCTTCCTATAGAACTGCTGACTCCAGCAGTTTCTCAGGGGAGCAGGATTGTTTACGTTTCGATCCCCCTGAAATTAGACCAAGTTTATTTGAAGCCAGCCCCCGACACTGGACTAAAATCGAGAGTTTCATGTAGAACTTTTCTATTTATAAATGCGTTAATTATTATTCATCACCAATATAAATTACGGGATTTTTTTTCAAAGTTTTAAGAAAAAAAACAGGTTCATTTAATAAATTAACAGGTTACCTTCTTAAAAAGAATACTTTCAGATCGTTTAATCTGGATTAGGTAAGATCACTATCTGTTAAATAGCCACTTTTTATAGCTTCAAGGGTCATTCATATTTCTTTTAAGCACACAGAGGCTGCAGATAAACCATTTTTTTCTCAAAAGAAAACACTTTTCTTTCTTTTAAAAATATTTTCCATTGACGATGAAATATCGTCTAATGCAACTTCATGATATTGGTAAACAGAACGCTGTGAGTGCTTATATATAGTATCGTCTAAAAATAGTCGGTGAAAGATCGCGTGGTAATGGAAATTATACGATGTGCGTTATTCCTGCCAATATGTCTGTTACACATACTGTATTCTACACAAAGATACATACCCAGTCACTAGGATCTATTTTTTTTATTATGTGTTCGTTTTATAAAACAAGCTTATATACGAGTAACGTGCAAATACCACTTTTTCTTCAGTAAATATTTTATTTATTGTACGCCTTTTTGGCATTAGGGATAGTCTAGAAAAGTTTTATCAACAAACCACAGGGTGTACCGCGTGTGGAAAAAGCGTAAAAAGTGGGGGTTGTACGGGAAATTGATTGATGCGGGAAATCTACATGAAATTTGTAGCATTTACTTTTTAAGCGGAAATTCTTTCACACTACCGTCTAAAAATATCTTCTCGGGTAGCGCCAGCGGCACTAAAAATCACTGGTGACGACTTAAAAACGTGATTACTATTTCAAAAAAGAAGCACGAATATTTTTTAAACGTATTACAGTTTACTGCATTTAAATGATAACAATATACGAAGAATAAGGCCTAGGGTTTTATTATACAATAAAAAGTTTTCATTTCTGGAGAGAGAAAATTTATAATTATTTTTATAATTAAAATATTAACACGAGCTTCAGATACTCGAAAATCCCATTTAATTAAAGTAGCGAAAATTTATATATACGGAAAATTGAACTCATACTTCAGGATTTGATGGAAACGTGTCAAGCTTTTTAGGGATTGAAGAGAAGTGGCTACGAAGTAAGGTTCGGTTAAAAATAAAATATATTAGTATGGTTTTATTTCGTAGACAGTCCTCTTTAATCCCTAAAAAACTTGGCAAGTTTCAATCAAACCCTGAAATATGAGTTCGATTTATTGAAAATCCAAAAAAATTGCAATGTATTTTTGGACATCCTAATACATGTACAAAACTCATGGGTATTAGAAGTATATTTTTTAATTACATTTGTGTGGGAATGTTGAAAACGCTGGACATCTTGAATTAACCAGGAAGTTTTTATAAACTTTTTTGCAACGATTACGCCCTTGGTTTTTACTGTTTTATATTCTCATCTGATATTCAGGTATTCTGATATTCTTCTCATTAGATTAACAGAACCACAGATTTAAAGGAATGGAACCAATCGAGGAATCAGTGTTGAATATCTGCTTTGAATATCGTATTCTAAATAATTTAAACTTCAAGGGATCAAATTTAAGATTTTTAAATTTTATACTCAAAGACCAGCATTTTAATCTTTAAACATTTTTAACATAGGTGCAGTTCGAAAAATAGGCAACACGTTTTTACGGCAATTGCGCCCCCCCCCCCCCCCCACCTATATAACACTTTTTTCTATATTAAGTGTATGCAACCTTGACATTAGCTCAACACTTGAGCCCCCCCCCCTGAGGTGCTGCGTATTTTTTAAATAGCTTCATAGAATTGTTTATAAAACGATTAAATCGAGTTAAGATTACAATTATAATAGTTAAACTATTAACTAAACAGTAGAATTTTCAACTTACAAAGATAAATTCTTAACAAAAAATGTTATACTTCATATTTCAACCGAAAGTAGAAAAGTTCTACAAAAAGAGATGAATTTTCAACCAAGAAAATTAATCTTCTAATGAAAAAGACAAATTTTCAGTAATATCCATGACTCATTATACCAATAGCTGAATTTTGAACTCAAAAAGAATAATTTGAAATTACAATCGACAATCGAATTTTCAACTAAAACTAAAATAATCAACACGAAAATACGAATTATCAACAAAAAATGCTCATATTAATCCAAACAGTTGAAAAACAATTTTTTATTGCCAGTGAAAAACTTAAATTCTCAGTTAAAGAAATTATCAAATTTTCAAGAAAATAGTTTAATTTTTAACCAAAGAGATGAATCCTCAGCAGAGAGAAAAGATCAATATATAACAAAATCTTCAAAGTTTCAACTAAAGAGATGAATTTTTAATTAAAGAAATGAATCTTGAACTGGGATAGTTAAATTTTCAGTCAAAAACATTAATTTCTAACAACAAACAAACCAATTTTCAACAAAGAAAGATGAATTTTCAACAAAATAGTTGAATCCTCAACCAATATCAACATATAATTTTTCCACGGAAAGTTCAGTTTCTAACAAAATAGTAGAATTTTGAACAGAAAAATTGTAGTAAATTGTTGACAAGAATATTATATTAGGGTGTTCCTTGTCAACAAAACATAATTTTCTATATTCCCAAATTTGTGGCTGACCAATTTTTCATTCTTGCTAACCATTATCAAATCAAAAAATTTCAATTTCAAATTCTTGACAGTTCTTTAAAATATATGTTATAGAAATTCCCTGACTTTTGCCAAATTTTTTTTCACATCCACTAACTTTTTCCTATCCTGATATTACATATAAATGAAGGAATTTATCAATAAGAAATACGTCTGAATATAGAACTAATTAATTTTTTATTGAAGTTGTATTTTTTTATATTTATTAGAATTGCATTTAATGAAATGCTTTTAACACTCACTAGTAATTTAGTTTCCTATCAGGGAGATGTTTATGTATCTAAAAGGGTCTCATCTTCCCTCTAGTGAGCCTTCGATAAGTAATTATCGACATTCAAGATAAGCATGATTTACAAGCCCTAAATGTGGGTTTTCCTACAAGGTATGAAAAAACTTCTACCTTTGAAGTCGTGCAAAATAAACATTTTTCTGACCCAAGAGTAGTCATAAATCTCGCGCGTATCTACTTCAATTATTAGCATCGACAGCTTTCCTATTTTTTCACGTCAATCGAATCCCTTAATTGCCCCTCAGTTACCTCGGTAAATAAGGGTGCTGATTTCTTTTTCAGATACGATCTGAATCAGCGTTTTGAACAAAGTTTTTTAAAAGTAAGGGCAAATGGTGATGTTGTATTTCTCATGTATTTTTGCCAGTTTGGCAAACTGAAGTTCTTTTTTCCTCAAAATAGTGGTGTAACAAAATGTCGCGAAAATCTTGCACTCATGGTTCTGGAATACTTGATTGGCCTTTGAATTACTTGAAATTGCTCAATTTATTTCATTTCAAAATTAAAAATGAAATCCACTATAGTCTTCAATTTTTTTACAACTGTTAATTTCATTTGCAATTTTTATGGTGGTAAAATATTTGATTGTTTTCACAAATATTCAAAATGTTTCAGAGGATACTTTTGGATTTTGGAAAGTTAAACAAAATGTCAATGTTTTCAAAGCATTTCGCCATGTTTTAAGGGATTTTCAACAAATTTTAATAGATGTCGAGGTATTTCAAACGATTTCGAGAGATTTGAGACCTATGTAAATGATTACGAAGATAGAAAAATTCGAAATAAATGATTAAAAGTCGTACACTTCACAATTGCAAGTACAAGGATTTGTGATTTGGAAATGAATCTATGTTTTTCAATTCAAAATTCTTAATAATTAGTGTTATGTTTAAAGCGTTAGAAATGGAATAATATTAAATTAAAATTATTTTAATTAAAAAAACAATTTTAAGGTGAAAATCTTCCATTTTTTAAAAATTTTGCATCTTTAAATGATTTAAATTTAAATATATCAGTTAAATTGAAATGTAAGCAATCACAATTAAACATTTTATTTTAATAATTTTAAAAAGTGACTAATTTCAAATTTGAGTACAAAATTTAAAAGTCAGAACTTTCAAGACCCTATGATAAAAAATGTTCAAATTCCTGTTTTAAAAATTGAAGAATTAAAATTTTTAGACTCACACGCTTATCTGGTTTCAATACTATTATTTATTTCAAACTAAACATAATTCAATTGGATAATTTAAATTCGACCAATTTCAATTTCAACTCGTTGAAATTGATACATTTTTATTTGAAGTGCTTGAAATTGTGAAAAAAATGTAAAACCTTTTATTTTGTGAAATTTTTTATTGTAACGGATTTCACAGGATTTTTATGCATATCATAGAGATTTAAAAGACTTCGAATAATTGAATCCAATGGATTTAAAAATATTTTACGGTATATTATTACAAAAATTATAATTATTTTAAGGGGTTTGACGGGTTTTCAATTGATTTTTTTAAACATTTTTAGGAATTTCAGATAAATACTAGGGATTGCAGAATATTTTAAGAGATTTTAATTGCACTTTGAGGATTTCAATGATAATTTAAACAGGCTTAAATAATCATAGGGTAGTTCAAATAATTTTAAACGAATTTGTCCGTTTTATGATCCGTTTTTATGATATATTTGTTCGCGTCTTCGAGATGCATCGATTACCCAAATTGTACTGCCAGCTTTACGTAAAGCTAGCAGTACCATCGTAGAAATATTGGTTGTATGAAATGTTTTCTTTCACAGAAATTGAGGGTTCTTTTACGGCTCTTGCATGACCCCCGGTGCAATTTTTGGAAAACAACCCCAATCATAAAAAACTACCCTAAAAAACACTAATCTGAAAAGCGAGTACATCAGAATTCAAGGCTCATTTTAAGCTCTCTAACACCCCCAAAATTAATTTTCAAGAACCTTTCTTTAAAATGAAAAAATACCCCTTGCTCAAAAGTGATGATAAAGTGCACTAAATATGCACTAGTCATAAAAATGGTTACATCAGAATTAAGGGCTCATATAAGGGTTTTGCATGACCCCCGACACCATTCCTCAAAAACTACCCCTTATCATAAAAACGACCCTAAAAATTAATTTTGAAAAACCTATAAAATACCCCTTACTCAAAAGTGCTGATAAAGTGCACTAAATATGTACTAATCATAAAACTGAGTAAATCAGAATTGAAGGCGCATTTTGGGCTCTCTCTCGCCTCCCAAATCATATTTTGAAAACCATCCCTTAATATTAAAAAAGTACGCCATACACAAAAGTGATGATAAAGTGCACTAAATATGCACCAGTCATAAAAATAGTTACATCAGAATTAAAGGCGTATTTTAGCCTCTCTAGCGCCCCCAAAAACAAATGTATAAAAACATCCCTTAACATCGGAAAACTACCCCTCCCTTTACTTGTAATATTTTCTAGTCATCAGAAAACAACATCAAACCCTTTTGAAGAAACCACCCCTAACACTAAAAAATTACATTATAGAGGAATGCGACATTAAACAAGGAATGAAGTAGATCAGCAGTGTTTGATTTTCTCGAACCGTGCCTCAAAATTGTATGCCCTATGCCGGAAAGGGTTAGTTTTTTAATGTTGAGGGATGGTTTTCGAAAATTGATTGAAAGGGTGTTCAGGAGCCTAAAATGAGTCTTTTATTCTGATGTACTCACTTTTAAGATTAGTGCATATTTATTGTTCAGGGTAGTTCTTTATGATAGAGGTTGTTTTTAAAAAACTTCCCCAGGGTTCATACAAGAGCCATAAGTGAGTCCTAAATTCATGTGAAAGAAAAAATTTGATGTAACTAATAATTCTACAATGGTAATTGTAGCGTTAGCTTAACGTAAAGCTGGCAAACATAAGTTTAAACAAAATTCAGAGTCCAAAATTTGGGTTTTGGACGTAAAAGGAGCCCTAAATGAGCCCTTAATTCCTGCAGAGGGCATACAATGTTTCGGCACGGTCCGAGAAAATTAAACACTACTGATGTACTTCATTTTCAGTTTATTGTCGCATTTCTTTAAGGGCTAGTTTTTGAATGTTAGGAGTGGTTTTTGTAAAAGGGTTTGGCATTTTCTAATGACTAGAGAATATTACAAATTGATAAAATTCTATTTCTTGCACATTATAAGCTCTTTTGGGAAAGGGGTAGTTTTCCAATGTTAAGGGATGGTTTTGTAAAATTGTTTTTGGGGACGCTGGACAGCCTAAAATAAGCCTGTAACTCTGATGTATCCACTTTTATGACTAGTGCATATTTAGTGCACTTTACCAGCACTTTTGAGTAAGGGTTCGTTTTTTTATGTTAAGGGATGGTTTTGGAAAATTTATTTTTGGGATGTTGAAAAGCCTAAAATGAGCCTTTAATTCTGATGTACTCACTTTTAATATAAATGCAGACCTATTTTTTAGAGTAGTTTTTTGTGATGGGGGTAGTTTTTGAAAAATTGCGCCGGGAGTCATGCAAGAGTCTTAAATGAGCCCTCAATTCTTGTGAAAGATAAAATTTTATATAACCAATATTTCGACCTTGTTGCTTCTAGCTTTACGTAAAGCTGGCAGTATAATGCATTTTTTTTTGAAAAAATGCAGAGCCTAAAAATTAGTTTTTGGGTATTAAATGAACCTCAAATGAACCCTCAATTATGGCATGGGTTTCTCATAAAAAAAGGCAAACCCATTCCATGTGGTATTTCCAGTTTACTCACCATAATTTTTCGCGTCTGCGAGTCGCGTGGATTGATCTTTTCACGAACTTTAAATGGCAATTCTAGATACGTAGAAAGATAAAAAAAAGTTACATTTTTCCTATGACGTGTTAATTTGGAATATAACACTGACGTAAGTTCAAAAGTGGTTCATTATAACAGAAAAAATGAATTGACATTTGGTGGGCTCTCTGATTCTTTGAAAATTAGATTTTCGGTATGATAGAAACATATGATTGGGAACATTAAAAGTATGAATTTTTTTCTTTGTTAGGAAAAACCTCCCTCTATGAGGAATCAAATTCATAAGATACCTACGAGGAAAAAATGGCTTATAAAATTAGCACAAAGAAATAAAGCCATAGTGAATACATCCATTCTGACTCAATCTTCGAATTAATATTTTACGTAGAATTCATTGGCAGTTTGTGGCAGATGTGATTGTTTTAGAACCCGGAAGCGAACCCTATGTAAAACATTAAGTCAATGAAAAAGTCAAGTTTAAGTTCCGTTAATAGGTACCCTATATAATTGGGAACAGGGCTGTAGTTATTATTATTATTGTTATCAAATTTTAAATGTTGTCATAGGCTTAAGATGGTTACTGCCCAACATGTCGATGGCATTTTTGGTTTAGAGTTGGATTTTTATATTCTTAGAATAGTTTTCACGGGGCTGTCCCGGTATATATCATCAGTCAGGGACGCATATTTATAATCCAATCAAGTGATCTGATGAGATCAGTGTGCATCAAACATATTGGACAAAGCCTGGTTTTTACCCCATCAATGACGGACTGGGCTGCAATCAAGTGCACGGAGGGGGGACCTAAGCTTAAGGTGGGTTCCGAATTACCAGAACCTAGTTGAAGATACATAGAAAAATTTCCTGAGGTGCCGGCTCAGGGATCGAACCCCGGACCTCTGAGGTGAAGTCCGAGCGTCTAACCAACTGAGCCACCGAGGATCTTCTTATTCTTCTTCTTCTTCTTCTTCTTCTTATTATTATTATTATTATTATTATTACTATTATTATTATTATGATTATTATAGTTCATTGGCCGTTTACCTTTCGGGGTAAGCGTGACTCACTCAACTGGAAGGGAGCAATGTGAGGGAGAGGGTGTAAATCTTTAGATTGATCTAGATTTCTCGTTCTATTAATTTAAAGACCACGTTCGTTCCGCAACTCTGCTTCGACCCAGGTTGCTGGTCAATCTCTCTAGCGATCACCCCAAGTTAAGTGACGTTTATCGCCACACTTTCTTATCCTTGCATATCATAAATTTTTTCACGCAAGTCCTTGTGTTTCTCTGTGTTAAGTAACTTCTAGTTACTTATCCCTAATACACTTGTTTTGTTAGTCGTTCATATTTCATTCTCTCAACATGCCCTAAACATCTCAAAGAATTTCTTTCACATATGGACGTTAGTGTCTCCTCTACACCAGTGTCCTGCCTAATAACGAATCAGGTTTCTAAAACCCTGTTTCTAATTACATTTTAAGGTACAAAAATATAATTGCATTATTGGAATAGAGTAAGAGATTCGCTTTTATAAAGATATCTTATGTAGTTTAAAAATAAGGTGGACAAAAATACATGGGAAACACAGCAGTTAATGATGTGCAGAGGCAGTAAAACAGCATTTGCTTGATGTATTTAAAATCTTTAACTGAGGATTAAGACAGTAGAAAAAACGATAAATCTCTGTAATCACTCATAAAAAATAAAAAATGGGTTTCGTGTAAACTATGCATTTTACTGGTTGAAAGTTAAATTTGAAATAACAATCAATAATTTTTTCTTTTTTCTCCAAGCCCCCTAGATTTAAGAATTTCTTCCATTTATTCCTTTTTTAAGCTGCGATTGACTTATAAAGAGTTATAAAAAAACTCGCGGCCAAATTGGCTTTTGTTTACTAGAAATTATTTTATACCTTAAATTTGAAATTTTGTCAACCAAATCTATAAATAATCCCTTCTAGGGATGTTTTATGTGTAGTTTCAAGTTCAAAATGAATTCATTTTTAACTTGATTTATACAATTAAAATAAGGCGCATTAATTATCGTAACAAATTTTATAAATGAAACCCAAGCCTAAGAAATGAAAAAAAGTTGAGGTCATCATGTATTTAAATGTAGTTATTAACATATTTATCTTGATTCATTAGCTTTAGGAGAAAGCCGTAATTTTAATTCAATTTTATTTCAGATAAAAATTAATTAAATCAATTAATTAGTTTATAAATAATAAGTACAATTACTTTAAATAAATTCTTGAGATAAGAAATTAGCTTAATATTATATTTAATTGGAACATGACGAATAGAATATTGTAAAGAATTCTGCAATGGAATAGCAAATAGAATAAGCTTTTGTGAATTAAAATTAGACAAAAATTACGACTTTTGTCTAAAATGGAAGGAAAACACAAATATGCAAATAACTAGCTTGTAATAAACAATTATGACTTCTACTATTTGTTATTAATTACCCTTTAGTTTCTCTTATAAAATTTGCTGCAATAATAATTTGGCCTTTATGGCCAATTTTATAAATCAATTTAAAGAATAGGTAATTTAGAAATTGATGGTACACCTAGAAAACCATTAATATAAAAAATCATAGAAAATGCGTGGTTAAGTTAAAACTTTTGAATTGCCCAATGCATTATTAAAAATATGATACGTGTTTTATGTTAGTACTGTTCGCTGGAAAGTAGTATTTTTAAAATTAATTTCAACATAAAATCCAACCGTTTCGAGGAGAATAAAAATTTCTAAAAATGTTAGGTTGTGTTAGTTTTATCTCGAAAATTAGCATTTTAAAACAAAAATTAACATCAATATTCCCAATTTTAAATAGTTTTAGTTTGTGATAGAGTTGTATATCCAAAATTTGTATTTTAAATGAAAAAAAACATACTTTGAAGCCGATTTACAATTATGGACAATTTTCTGTTATGTTAGTGTTTTTCATTCAATTATAGTTTTATTTTTATAGATCTTTACAATACTAGAATAATGATAGGGTATTTTAGCCCTTTTTGTAGAAAATCGGTTATTGTAAACATTAATCATTCGACTTCAAAAATAAGATTCACCGTTTTGATGTGCTTGAAATTCTGAACGTTGAAATGATAATATAGAATTGGAAGAAAATGTTTCGTTTGTTTGAAAGTTCAGAACTTCAGGAATATAGAATTTTGAACAACTGTAGATTATCTTAGTGCCTTTCATCGAAATTTCGTATTTTTAGAAAAAATGCAACGGCTTTATTGTTTATACACAAATATTGTGTAGGGTAAAGTGGGGCGAGATGAGCATAGGAGGTAAGCTGAGCCACTCAATTTTCTCGTAGGCTACCATTTCTATTGTAACTGTTTTTTCGTACTAATATAAGGATGAACGTTTTTAAACTTATTTAAAATTTTTTTTTCGTTTGGTGTTGAATAAATCTGGAAAAAAATGAAAAGAGAAAATTTAAGGCCTGTATTCTGCTATTTTGCATTTGCTTAGAAAGTTCAAGAAACACACAAAATCACATATTAGATGTTTTTCCAGTGGCTATTTAGATAGCTTATTTATTAAACCTTTAGTTTTTAACAGATCAATTATAATAAATATAGCTCTTGCTTTTGTTTTTGATCCTTCTTCTATCTAAAACTATGAAAGACGAAAAAAATATTTTTTTATATTGAACGAATTGTTGATTGTACAGTGGAATATTATTTCCGGGTAATTTACCCTTGTATCTTGAATGTGACGTATTATTTTAATGCTGCCTGCAGGGCTTAAAATATATCCGGAACTTCCCTTCCTTCTATTGTCCGTGGTCGTCACGAAATAATTTTATGTCATAACTTTTCGCTCAAGCTGGGATATACAACTTACACTAAAGCTCCATCAAACGGAGGAAAGTTATGATGCGATCTGCATCATTTGAAAGTGGATTACATTAGGATAATTCGACCAGCTTCTCTTCCATGTTTACGGGGTATCTGTGTTTGATGTGCTCATATTTCATGTGGAGTTTCTTTTATGAGTATTAGTTATAGTTAGAGAAGATTTGCTTAAGTATGAGACGATTTGCATTTATCGTTTCCAGTTAGAATTATTTTACAATATTTTCCTCTTTACACAAAAAAGAAGAGTTTTAATTTTGTTTCAGGTCATTTCCTTACAAATGTATGCAAAAGTGGCCCCCGCATGTATCAAGTTCATATTACCGCTATGCATGGGAATACGTGTGACATAACATTCCTCCAAAGGATAATCCACAAATTTTATTTTTAGGGTAGTTATGGAGGGGGAAAGTAAAATAAAATAGTTATTTTTCTCGAAAACTACTAAACCAATTTTGATGATTGAAATATATGTTATAGTCACCTATAAGGCTAGTTAGGAAAAAAATTTGAAAATAAAAAATAGCAGTGAAAAATTTCAAATTTTTTTTAAAGTTATGTTTTAGAGGTATATCTATATTTTTTTTGGGAAAATAAAACTACTTATAGCATCTACTTCAACATATATTTCACCCAAATTTTTAATAGGGGTACTCCGTGGCTCAAGAAAACAAAATCTAGAGCAGTCTACCGTACGTGTATTGCGTATAGCGCACAACATTACCTCAAGACCTGGAACATCACAGATCGATCGAAAGCGACGAAACTGATTTTGATGATCGAAATATATGTAATAGTCTGCCAAAAGACTGTTCAAAACAAAAAATTTGAAATTTTTAAATTAAAAAGTAGGGGTAAACAAAAGTTTAAAAAGTATCCAGCATTTTTTTGAGGTTGTACTTTAACAATGAACCTCTAGTTTATATATATAAATTTTTTTTTTACCTACATTTTTGATTTTTCCATATTACGTACGTGTATTGCATACGCACGGCACCCCGAAAAGAATTTGGGTAAAATATATGTTGAAGTAGACAATATAAATATTTTTTTTCCTAAAAAAACTAGAAGTGTATCTCTAAAAAACTTTAAAACATGTTGAAAAATTTTAAAACATTTCTTTTATCCCTGCCTTTTATTTAAAAAATTTAAAACTTTTTTTTCTAAGTAGTCTTGTGGGTTACTATACAATATTCTAGGTTTTGAGGAAATGTTTTGCGCTATACGAAATACGCATACATTGCCCTGCGCTGACTTTTGTTTTTTTAAGCATCAAATTACCTCTATAAAAAACTTGGGTAAAATATATGTGGAAGAAGACATTATAAGTTTTTTTTCTAAAAAAATTAGAGGTGTATCACTAAAATACAAACAAAAAATTTTTTTTTCTGACTAGTCTTATGGGTGACTATAACATTTATTTCGATCATCAAAATCGGTTCAGTAGTTTTTGAGAAAAATACATTTTTTTTTATTTTACTTTCCTTCTGAATAACTCCCTTAAAAATAAATTTTTTTGAGTTATCCTTTGAAGGAACTTGAATACTTGATACGTGTGGGGGGCAACTTTTGCATGCTTACCCTACTAGGCCCTTTTCAACATTGTTAAAGCTTAAATTTAATGTAATAGAATTTAAGACTGTACCAATTAATTTGGGTTAAAGATTCAACTATTTTGGTAGAAGATTCTTCTGGCCGAAAACAAAATTGATCTTTTATGGCAAAAGTGAACTATTTTGTACAAATTAGTCTGTTTTGTTGAAAATTCACCGTATCAGGTTGGATTTTCATGGTTTTTGACATAAAATTGAACCATTTCTCAAAAATTACCTTATTTGTTAAAACTTCACATTTACAGTTTGACAATTCAACTGCCTTCTAAAAAATTGGTCTCTTTGTTTCGAAAATACAACTATTTTGTTAAAAATGTAACTTTCCTGGTGAGCATTCATATTTTTGAAAAGCAAATTTATCCTTTTGGATTAAAAATCAATTTTTATGGCAGAAAAGTTCTTTTTTCGTTGAAAATTCATCTTTCATGGCTGAAAATAACTTTTTTGTTCCAAATTCAACTCTTTTAGTTTTTAGTTAGGTTTGCCGGTTATTTTTGAGTACTTTAAATGAAAACAGCTTTTTTTTAACAGTTTGAACTTCTTAGTTTCAATAAACAAGATAAAATTTTCTGGGTTGAAACGAAACGCGAAGTTTTTCGACGATAAAAATAGCCTCCTTGTAATGCTTTTTATTGTTGATAAAGCACCGACAGATTTACTTAAAAGTTAGGAAAGTTAGTAAAAAGAAATTGAAATTAGAAAATTTGCATATTTAGCAGTCTCTGGAAAAGTTTCAAATTGGAAAATTTTTAAATTGGAAAATGCAGATATCCAAATTGTTTAAAAAAAACTAAAATATAATGCTTGAACCTCAAAATCACTGACTGTCAGTTTCAATAATAAGAATTGTAACAAGTAGAAATGGAACGCCATAGTCGGATCTATTCAGACAAGTCAGTACATGTAAGTGGCAAAGTGCTTTTATAGCACTTTATAATAAAATTGAAAGAACATATTAAGAATTGTGGAATGTAAATAATAATAGAAATAATTAATACTTTTTAACATAAATTTGGTTCAAATTTAATATATTCGATTTAGAGAACATTTAATTTAAAATGGACGCATGAAAAATCAAATTTTTATTCAGGATTCTACAAAAAGTAGAAATAGACTGTCACCCTGATATGGTACTGTTATATTGAGTAGAGTAGGCATTTTTGGTGAGGCTTATTATGTTTTTTCTCCGATAACTAAGAAATGAAATATATTCAATGTATATTTTTGTCAATTATTAACATATTTTACCATAACTCAATTTAATTTAATACAAATCTAATAATTTACATTCTGATGTCTTAAAGAAAGTTATTATCTCTACTTTACTTGTTTATCATGACATCTTAGTCTTTATCAGTTATACCGAAGTTCACGTTTATGGACCAAAAAGTCTCCCATCGATTATTAGTTCCCGAGTTTATCTCCCCTTTGAAGTCTTATTATTAACGCTTTAACTCATCCAGATTAAAGTATTTATTACTTTTATCGATCGATTTTTTCTTCACCTTTGTAATTATTATAGACAAGTATTTATTAAACTTTCAACATCAAATATTTTTCACAACCGAGAATAAGTTTCAGTGGTTTTTTAACGTGAAATTTTAATGTTACAGTACATTTTCAAATTGCATTCAGAATTGAAATATTATAAAGGATCCAAAATTCTAAAATATAAAATTCGAATCCTAGCAAGTTTAAAGAACTTAAAATTATATTCTTTGAAAATTGAATTATTTCACATGCTATCAAGTGACATCTAGTTATTTGATCTGTTTTTTTGTGAGACAAAGCATATTTTTATTCAAGAAATATTCAGTTCAGTTTTCACAGTCCTCGTTCTGTTTGTTTTTCAATGAAGGCGGTCATCGTGCAAATTTGCACAACTCTCTTCACACTCGGCTAAATTTCTAGCTTGATTTTATGGTCTATTAAAAGAATTTTTTTATAATTAACCCTTGTTATCGAGATAAAGTAATACAAGTGGAATTTTATTTATAATTCACTGAAGTATTAGAAATCATGGAAAAGTCCGTCATTTCCAGTTCTTTTTTTCCTCAAATTACTTTTTTTATTATACAGTCTTGAATTCTTTTGATATATCGTTTAGGGTATTTTGGAAGATTTCTACAATTTTTATCAGATTTCAATAATTTCAAGAGATTTCAAAAGATTTGAAAGATTTGGGGGCATTTAAAAAAATCGAAGGCATTTCCAGAAAACTTTCAGAGTTTCAAGATATTTCTAATTTTTTAACGTATTCCAAAACTTTTAAATTGTTTTTCAATAATTGGAAGAGATTCTAAAGCATTCTAAAGATCTAAAGGCATGTTTAAAAATTCCGTGGAATCTTCAAGAGTACTAAAAAGTCTCAAAGGATTTCTTAAGACTTCAAAGAATTTGACAGATCTTAGGATATTTTTAAATATTCCAAGGCATTTCCAAGAGATTAAAACATTTTTAATGAACTCAATAAATTCAATAATTTTTTTTTTAGAATTGTTTTCTATTCATTTCATTTTTTTAGTTCTCCTGAAAATTTTTATGACATTCATCAAATTCTGCTCGTTTCTCTTAGATTCTCTTAAATTCACCCCAATTTTACTGAAATCAATTGAATTTTTTTGATTTTTTATATTTGCATTACTCACATTGTCAGTGGTCATTAATCACTTTTAGTCACTCTTTGATTTAGAAATTAATCACTTTTGGGCACTTTTTCAGTTCAAACGGGTCACTTTTTGATTTAAATTAGGCTGTGGCAGCCATAGGAAGAATAAATTAAAAATTTATAAATTTGAATAAAAAATCGTTTTATTCCATTCATAAGACATTATTTCTATATTAAAAAGTTTTAAAGATTATAATTTTGGTCTTTGAACATTAATGGTCCAAGAAAATGAAAAATTAGTCAATGCAAATTCCGGAAAAAGTCAGGGCATGTTGAAAATGAAGTTCTTCAGTCACGCTTGGCCCCGAATTCCTAGTATCTTCCTATTTCTTCATACAAAATTCATTCAGTAAGTTCTTGGAATTCGAATAAATGATTTGAGCGAAAATAAATGCTAGTAAGTTTCTTCGTGTCTCGTGCAAATGTATTTCTTTCTTGCCTTTATTATCTGCCAAAAAGGGCTTAATTTGACAATAATTCTCCTACAGTCTTTATGGATATAACTTCAGAGAAGTTTGATTTAGAGCAGGTTTTTTAGTCGTTATCCCTCAGCTGTTAATGAAGCATGCGATCTCGGGGTCTCTATGGCTCTTTGGTTTTATCGATAGAAGCACGAAAGGGTGGTTCCCGACCGCAAAGTCTAGATATTTGGCAGGCCGCCAATCACAGATCGACACGACTGTCCAGAATATCAGCCGTTTCAGTGTCAGTTGGGCCAAGTGTTTGTCGATCGTTCCCAACTTCTACCAACTTTCTTCATTCCTCTTAGGGTAATTGGTACAATGATTGGCGTATTTGACAAAATACGTTATTCGAGTGGAGCACGTTTGAATGTAAATAAAACCAGTGATGCTAAATGAGAATGGGAATTGAACGAAATTCTGATCAGGCTAAAAGTGTTTTCTTGTTGAAAATTATTATTTTTTTAATACACTCAACTTCCAGTTAAGTCAAAGCTCGGTTATGTCAACGATCAGACACATCAAAACGCACCGCCCAGTTATTTCACATTTGACATCCCCTCCACTTAGAAACACGTGACACTTAGCAGCACAGACGCAGATACGCAAGGTACACGTATACAACGCACTCGTTCATCTTCTCCGCCCCAATAGATATTGGTGGGGTTAAGTGAATTTTGACGTAACTGAACTGTTTTCATTTCAAAAGCTTTGACTTAACTGGAAGTTGAGTGTAGTTACGGTAGATTTATTAAAATTTTTTTTGATTTTTAATTTAATTTGGGGGTTAATGATACATGATAGTAGTATTCTAATCTGAAAATTATGTCTGTA
Organism: Druon quercuslanigerum; assembly: GCA_010014905.2. Classification (NCBI taxonomy): domain Eukaryota; kingdom Metazoa; phylum Arthropoda; class Insecta; order Hymenoptera; family Cynipidae; genus Druon; species Druon quercuslanigerum. The sequence goes on along the minus strand of JAAAKG020178246.1, from coordinate 2,394 downwards.
TATTGGTAAATGGGAGTTCAATCATTGGACTCGTGAATTGTGTGTGAACATAATGTTTAGCTACAAGATCTGAAAAGAAAATGAATAATATCTTTGCAAAAATGTATTCAAGATTGTTTAAACTTTTTGTATGCTATTTATATAATTGTTTGTCACTTTGGCTTACGTATAATGCGAGGAAATCATGTAAAACTGTTTTTGGTATAAACCAATCATGGTGCAATTTAGAAGGCTGATAAGTGTGCTTTCAAAAACAATAATCTGTACAACTTGATGTGGTAAATGACTGCATTTCACCACATTTTAGTGGCCAATAATAAAACCATTGGACTAGGTGCTAAACATTATATCGCTGTGGTCAATTATTGTAATTTCAATCTTTTTAAATTTATTATCCATCTGCGCATTTTAGAATTTCGTTCGACAATCATTCTCATTTTGATTGCATTTATCAAATTAAAATATACGGTTCAATTCATAGTAATATGCAATATAATTAATAATCATAAAAAATAACTCAATTACAGTATTTAAATTGTAGAACTTCAAATTCGCATATTTTTAAATTGTAGATTTTCAAAATAAAGAACTTTTCAATTTTACAGATTTACAATTAACAATTCTAAAATTGTAAAGAGTTACAAATAAAAGCTCTTGAATTTTAGATATGTATAAATACAAATTCTCAAATTTTTATGTCATTGGAAATCAAAAATTAAATTTTCAGTTCTGATTCTTCCAAATTGGAGAAATTTCGAATGGAAATCATCGAAATTACAGGATACAACAAATGTGGTAAAAACTCGATATTTTCGTCGCATTTGCATTAAATTTGGTCCAATGGGATTTGTAGGGTCGCTGATTCCAAATATGATGGGAAAAGTTGCAAATTCATAATGGCGGATCGAAAATGGAGGCCGAAGTTTTTGAATTTTAAAATATTATTTTCACGAACGTGACTGTTCATTAAAAATGTTCCAAATTACATAGATTTAACATATAAATGTTTAAAATTGAATAATTTGTAATTCTTAATTTCAAATTAACCTCGTTCGCTCGATATAACGCTACACGCTGGTAACAGCCAATTTAAATTTTGAATTGCGTCCAAAATTGATTGAAAATATATTTTGGCGAATCGCGAATAAAGCTGTGCTTTCAGATTCGCGCTTCAATCAAATATCAAAGTAAATGCATCTGCTTGCTTAAGGATCGTAAATATTCATGACTGACAACTGAGCAGGTGCGTGTCATATTAGTTTTCACTAATCAATCAATAGATTGAATTACCGATCAGTATCATAAAATTCTGATCGATTCTGATGTTGTATCAATTTGGAAATTATGGGTAATGGATAGCCAATGAAGATAAAGCAGCGTGATTACATTCGATCTCAGTAAAGTTGTGCACTGACCTTATTAAATCTCTCTGGAAAAAAATGAACTTGATTTTATACCAAATTTTTAACCAAATAGGATTGCAATGTGCAACTCAAAATAAAAAAGGTGAAATGCCTTAGAAAAAACATAGGTGAATTTTTTTTCGCGGGTAATTTCAAATTCGGAAAAGATAAATTTTTTCGTATTGAAATAGATTTGACACAGTAACTACTTCCGATGTGGTGGGTAAAACTTAACAGGTGAGAGTGATTTGTCTTTCAGGTAAATTCTACTCTGAAATTGCTGTCAAGATTACATTTAGTTATTTCTTGGTTTACATTCTTTAATTAAGACACTCCGAGACTTTATCAAATAAATTCCCTTACAAAAATTTTTCTCTCTTTCGTATCTATATTGTTTAGCTTTAAATATTTATTGAGTAAAACATGAAAGTAATATTATAAAATCTTAGCTCGATTGTATAAAATGAAAATTTTATTATGAATATAAAAAAGCTTTTTTCCGGTTTCTATAGTATAATGCACCTTAACCTGCGTTTCCCTCGTATTTTTGCTCAACTCTGCTTCCATTTCATATAAAAAAAATGTAAAAACAGAGTGGCCGCTTAACTGGAAAACCAGAAAATCTCCGGGAATTTTTTCAGATCGGAAACCCCCCGAAAATGACTGTAAATTTATTTTTAAACCGGGATTTTTAGAAATGTTTACAATAAAAATCTAAAGACTGCTTATTTGGATGGTTAAAAATAAAACACAAACGTCATATTATTTTGCATTCATCTGTATTCGCAGTTACTCTTAAAAAAAACAACATTTGTATAACACACACACACACAAATTTGTAACTAATAAGACAATTAATGACGGGTTTCAAAACGTAAAATAAAAAAATTTCGGATAATTCTAATACTTTCTCCATCATAAATGATGAGAATGTAATAAATTATAACAAATTTATATCTCTTATTTAAGTGAACCACTTGTGTCTATCAAT
>JAAAKG020178235.1:0-26386 GCA_010014905.2 Druon quercuslanigerum | reverse complement strand
TTCTATGTCCTCGAGATTTAAAATCATTATCGGACATTTATCTAATTCTTTATCTACTACGTTATCATCGTTTTCTACAAGTTCACTCCTCATATCTAAAGGTAGAGCCTTTTTGAAATATTTAGGCCCCGGGTTTGCCTCTATTGTTTTACTCTCTAATAACCCGAGGCATGTGTGTTTCCCTGATTAAAATAAAAGTCATCGCGATTATCTTTATTTTACATGACTTCTATAACTCTAATCTGTTTAATAATATTATTTTGCGGTGGAGTATTTTGGAGGTTATTATAAGCCCCTTTTTTAGTTTTTAATTGATCATTCATATCTCTAGGCGAGCCTTCTTGCATTATTTGGATTTCGTTTGTAAACATTATCCTCTACTCGCTCATTCACATAATTTTGCTGAGATGTATTTCTATTGCTTTGATCACGTGAGTTATAATTATTTTGAAAACCATTCAGCTGTTCATAACGCCCTTAAGATCGAAAATTATACGATGATCTGTTTCGATCATTGTAATCTGGATATGTTGTACGATTTAGCGATTTTTCGTATTCAAAATTCGATCGATTTTGATTATTAAATGAGTTACTTCTCTGATTATCGCTGTTGTTTGGATTAAAATATCCTTGATTTTGATCATTCGGATGTGAATAATCATTATATGCCCGTCCTGAATAATAATTATTTCCAAATCTATTTTGATCCTTTTTTAGATTTGGATCATTATTTCGATACCGAGGTGGAGAATTTGATTCAAAGTTAGAATTTTTAAAATCTTCATTTTCATGTCTTAATTGCCCTTCATGATTTTGATAAGAGTTTTGGAAATTACTTCCACCTCCCCTATTGATTTTCATATTTCGGTTATCGCGATTTAATCTACCAAAGTCATTTTGCTGATACACACTATTTCTATGGGGATCATAACCTCCTATACAATTTATTGAGCCTGCTTGGTCAGAAGTTTCTAAAAGTTCAATAAATTTATCAAAAGTTCTAATATCTCTAATTAAATATGCAGTACGAATTTCTTCTGAAAAATGTCTTGACAATCTGGTAACGATGTCACACTCAATTGGAAGTGGTATTCAATCTTTAGCGTTATTTATCATTTTAAAGGCATATGCCGATTTCGATAATTTTCCTTGATAAAAACCATATTGAAGATCAGTACTAATTTGAAAACGAATATTATCATTCCAGAATTTTGAAGTGAATTTTTCTCTAAATGTAGATTCATTTTCACCTGGAGTGGCTGCAAGGTTCCACCACTCTCTAGCGATACCTTCTAAACATGAATGTACTACGAAATTACAATCGTCCCGTCTAACGTCTAACGCTCTAATATATTTATCAAAATTGCTAAGAAACATTATGGGCCTTTCTTTACCTGATCCTGAAAATTTTAGTACTGGATAGTTGTTTAGCCATCGGATTTTAATAATGCTACCACCCATATTTCTATCCATTTTCCTTTCTAGTGCATCTTGATAATCTTCAATATTTTGAAAGCTCTTCCGATTGTTTAAGTGAACAGACGTTTTGCTCGATATTAACTAAGTATTCTTCTAAGATCCTATCTTGCTGATTAGAATTTTCTTTTTGCATTTCTATACGATCATCCATTCTCTTTACTAAGGAAGTTACAAAAGATCCGATTCTTTTTTCTGTATCCGCCTCAAATGCGCGATGCCTTATTTTTTCTGCATTCACCATTCGTATTAACGTTATTTTGTGTACTATAGATTTAGTCATATCTTTTTGTAATTTTTTAAGTGTGATCATTAATTGATCCATTTCTGCAATCTCAGAATTAAAATCGTCTGAATCTAAATTGCTCTGCGTAGCTGCTTTATTTCGCGTGACTAAATTATCTTGTACCTCGGAATTATTTTGCGAATCTCTATTTTCGGAAATATTCCCTAATTGATTTTTTTTAGTCTTAGCATTCTCAAGCACTAAATTGGTTAGATTACGTGTATTATTAATTTAGTCATTGACATCTTCGTGTTCTGCTTCAGTATCAGAAATATCCGAAAACTTTTCAACCACATGCTCTTTATTAATTCCATCTCACACAGATTAAGAATGTTTTATTTTCCTACTATTTTTTGTTTGTTCTTTAACACGGTCATTTTTATTGTCCTTCATCTTGACGAACTTTTACCGTGAGGCGTTTAAAAAAAAATTCTAAATTTTAAAACGAATTTATTTCGTTGGTTATTTTTATTTTGTGTTAGTTTTACACCCGGTGTATTTAGAATAAGGAAATGAGCCAGTTATTATAGATTTTATTTAAATTATAATAAGTTGAGCATTTCTCACATTCCTTATTTTGTTTATATTCTTATCTCGCTCTAAATTCAAATGGGTTCGCAAGGATACAATGGTTCACCTGTGCGTTGTCTAGACTCATGCAATTTATGGCTCTCCATTATTCTCTTACGGACTCTTCTTTCGTTTACTTGAGTGTCCCACCAGGGGTACCGTTTATAACATTATCTTTCTATTGACCGGGGATTATTCTTATCTTTTACAATATTCTAAAGTTATTCATCATTGCAGTTGGCTGATTTTAGAAAAAGATCTTAAATTTTACCAAAAATTAGATTAATTTTTGGAAATAGTAGTATTGCATTTTAAACTTATCTCAATGATATTTATTTTCATCGAGAGGTTCGTTTAATTTGCGTTAACTTTTTCCTGGCCAGTAGTAATGTAGTAAGCGATGGACTGTGAGTTCACTCAAGCGAGATATGTTTGCGTATTTTGAATGATATTAACTTATTAAAGAGAACTGTATTGAATTCTCCAATACAAGGAAAAAACAAGAACTTTCTTTGCACGAAGAGGTCTTTATCGTCAAATAAGGTAAAAAGTCGTTACAATAATTTCGTACACACCACGCGATCATTTATAAAAATTCCCTCACTAAATGCGAACATGCACAACGAGGCCTCCGCTGAACATGGAGTGCAAAGTCATTAAAATCATGCATATACTAAAAAAATTAAATTCCCACGAACTCACTTCTACTATGATAATTCAAAATGAATCAGGATAGTGTCCTCGAAGTAACGTTAATAATGATGAAGGAGAATGCTGAGTAGTAGCGTTCTTTGAATAACGCCGTTTTTTGGATCAAAGTTCTGTCTTAAGTGACAGGTAGCATGGGAGACCAAGAGAGTTGCTTCCTCGTAGATCGCTGAGTAAGAAGAGACCTGGCACCGATACCGGGATCAGTATATAAGGTGCATTGGTCTCACGCCATCCCCACTTATTAGCCGATGGCGCACGCAATCGATCGCATGATCGAACGATTGGGCGAATCCTCCCTTAGTTCTACAAGGCTGTCCACTTCCGAGTCAGAGGCGTATCAATATAAATGTTCGCCCGTAGATTTATGATTTTATTTTAATTATGAAAATAGGACGGACCGTCTCATCCTGAAAAACTTATTATTTCAGTAGGTTCAGTCTTTTTTCTGTTCGTTAATTGCGTCTAGTACAAAATGATGAAATTTTTTTTAACGAAATAAAATTTGCCTTCTGTGCAAGATAGAGCGCGTATCTTTCAGATCTAGCGCTTCGGGATCGATAATATATTTATCGCGCGTTTGGGCATCGTGCTTCGCACTCGATTTTATGCGAACTGTGAACTTTTTTACATATCAAATGTTTTTCACATTTACTACCGTACTTCGGTCCGGGACTGCTTATAAGTTAAACTAAAGCGCTAATATTTGGAAGTTCTAAATACACACATACACACACACACACACACACACACACATATATATATATATATATATATATAGAGAGAGAGAGAGAGAGAACTTTCAAATATTAGCTTCCAAATATTTGCGCTTTAGTTTTACTAGGATTATTCTTTACCTTGTTAGTTCCTAACCATTCATATATCACCCTTACATCTTGATTAATTAGATCAATAGTCTCATTAATTCTATCTTGACTACACTGAGAGGTTATTTGAAGATCATCCACAAAAAGTATTGTAAAGTAAGTACTTGATAATAGTTCCAATATCATTAGTGAAGAGTATATATAGCAAAGGCCCAATCATAGATGCATGTGGGACACCAGTGTCAATATCTCCCTACTTTAATCTTTTACCGCTTAATCCAATGATTAATTGCTGACGACCAGAAAGATATGACGACAACCACTTAATAGCTGAAGCCGAGAATGCATAATTCTTAAGTTTTATGGACAGAAGCATATGACTGACGGGCCATATCAAAAGCTTTACTAAACTCAAATAGGGCAATAGTTGTCACCATTCGGTTAACAATGCCTTTTGAAATGTCTGATAAGCACTAAAGCAGTTATTAGATTCAATATGTTCAATCAGCTGATCAGACAGAGTTCCTTCTAAGGTTTTTGAGAGGCAACAGAGGGTAGCAATAGAATGACAACCTTCATCATGCCGAGGAACCTTAATTGTGCTAATAAGCTTTATAAGAACCTTCTTCCAATTTTCAGGAAAAACGTCTGTTTGTAACAAAGAGTTAAATAAATCAAGTATTTTTGGCGAAATAACTGGTAAATCCTTTACAATAAGGCCTATAGACTGAGAGTTAACCCCTCCAGCCGCTATTTTTATGTTATCCATGCTGTAAATTAGTGAAAGGGGAGTTATATCTGGAAAACAGAATGGAGAATCCTTAAAAGGAAAATTCAGGAAGTCTGTGAGCCCTAACTCTGTTACATTACATGCAGAGTTGCCACAAATAGAGAGAAAGTAGGCATTAATTTCATTTACACTATCCAATCTTGTACACGCGGTTCCGTCCATCCGAGACAAAAACTTTTTCGTGAGATCAACGAGCATAAAGGTGCAAATTAATCTATAGCCGCATTCTGGATATTAATTATGAAGATTGTTTCTCTTTTACAGGTAGATGATATTGAGACCGATATTGAGTAAGAAAGGCATCTTCATCCATATTACGAATATCACAGTATGTTTTTCTATCTTATGAAGAAAGACTAAATTTACAAATATATTCAATTGCAATGGGTTCGTGTCAAGTTGGTATCAGAGATTGGAGTATGGTGCACTAGAGAATGCGGCAATATAAGTATGTCCAGCTAGACAAATAATGCAAAACATATAATTAAAACCGAAAATAACTAAATTTTTGGAAAAATAGATGAAAAATAAAAAGTTATTTTTTTGGAAAAACGACACACGGCACAACAAAATTCTACTTAACGAAATTGTTTTTGTTTTTGATAGGATGCGCACTTTTTGTAATTATAATAACAAGCCAATAAAAAAACATCTGCTTTAATATCAATACATATTATGAATTGTAATGATCCCGGACCGAAGTACGCTAACAAGTATGAAAAACAGTTGATGTGTAAAAAAGTTCGCAGTTCGCATAAAATCGAGTACGAAGCATGAGGCCCAAGCGCGCGATAAATATAATATCGATCCCGAAGCGCTAGATCTGAAAGATGCGCGCTCAATCTTGCGCAGCGGGCAAATTTTTTTTCGTTAAAAAAAAATTTCATCATTTTGTACTAGATGCAATTAACGAACAGAAAAAAGACTGAACCTACTGAAATAATAAGTTTTTCAGGATGAGACGGTCCGTCCTATTTTCAAAATTAAAATAAAATCATAAATCTACGAGCGAACATTTATATTTAAATGCCTCTGACTCGGAAGTGGACAGTATTAGTAGATACAGGTAGCGAAGTAAGCTGCATTTCTGAGAGTTTTTATGAAAATAATTATAACATTTTCAAAAAATGTGAACGTTTACGAACTGTTGAAACAACAATTGCCGGTGCAACTGGAGGAAGACCCGTAAAATGAAAACATCAAATTTATGCAAAATTCAAAATGGGCGACTGGGAAGGTTCTTACGTTTTTCAGATTGTTCCTAGACTTAACAAAGAGTGTATTATTGGAGTGGACTTGTTAAAAAGATTAAAGAGAAAAATCGATTTTAAAGATAATATTATCGAATTGAAGGATAAAAATAAGTCGATTAAAATGAAATTATTAAAAGAAGATTTAAAAAGAATTCGCATAATAATGGATGCCGAAAGTGTTAAAAAATTAAGATACATAGAATGTTTAGGCAAATACTTAGAACCCGAAGAAAATTTTCCAAGCGTCGTAAGGGAAATTAATACAATTGAAACGTATGGTAATGCCCAGGATGTATATGCATTAACTGATGAACAAATTACAGAAAAAGTGTCGCATCGTACTTTATCAAATTCATTAGAAAAAGAGCGATTCTACAAACTTATATCCCGTTATAGAAATTTATTACCTCGGAAACCAGGTAGGATCTCGATATATGGACATGAACTTAAAATAGATAATAACAGATCTTTTATATCACGAACTTACCCGATACCTATGTTCTTACGTGATAAAGTTGAGAATGAAATTAAAAAGCTTATAGAAATGGGGATCATTCAGAGGTCAAACAGCGCGTATGTAAATCCACTAGTGGTTACAATTAAAGAGGACGGTTCGATAAGAGTTTTTTTTAGACGCTAGAAAATTAAATGAAATCATGGTAAATGATTAAGAATGTGCGGAGACTACTGAAGTTTTATTTCAAGAGTGTGCTGGAACTCAGGTTATGTCAACTTTGGACCTAACTAGTAGCCTTTGGCAAGTACCCTTGCATCCAGAGTCTATGGAATATACAGCGTTCTTATACGCGGGAAAGTGTTATGAATTTTGTGTCACACCTTTCGGCTTAAAAACAAGCACAGCCTGGTTGGTTAGAGCTTTGGATTTTGTTCTAAATGGGTTAGGAAACTTTGTTATTACTTTTATTGATGATATGTTATGTACCTCATAAAGTACAGCACAACATTTAGAACACTTGGAATTACTATTCCAGCGTCTAGAAGATCATAATATAACAGTAAATCTTGAAAAATCGCACGTTTTCCGACCGAAATTCAAATTTTTGAGCTACATTTTAAGGCCGCTTGGAATCAAACCAGACACTGATAAAATTAAGGCGATCCATGAATATCCAAAACCTAAGAATTTAAAAGAACTACATGGATTTTTAGGTGTAATAAACTTTTATACCAAATTTAGTAGGGAAGACGCACATGAAATAACACCACTTTTCAATTTATTACGAATAGGGACAAAATGGATATGGGATTAGAAACAGATGATTCTTTCAGAACAGTCAAAGAGCTATTTTGTGAATTCACTATTTTATCACATCCGGATTTGAATAAGCCCTTCTACTTATGGAGCACTAGGAGCTGTCCTCTATAAAATTGATATAAAAAAAGAGCACACGCCTATTTATTTTGCAAGTGGCACTTTAAAGGGGTCCGAATTATCGTATTGTACGTCAGAAAAAGTACTTTTGGTTATTGTATGCGCACTAATCAAATTTAGATCATACGTGTTAGGGGTTAGATTTATAATTCGTACTGATCACAAAGCTTTAACATTCCTAAAGACATGTAAATTACTTAGTGGCAGGTTAACGCGGTGCATCTTAGGAATACAAGATTTTAGGTTCACAATAGAATAATGCGAGGGTAAAAAGAATATAATAGCTGACACTTTAAGTACAATTCCATTAACAGAATTCGGATACCCACTCGATATGAATGAAGGGAATATTTTTCTTTATACATTGGCAAAGCGACCCTATTCTGCAACAAAATACGGCCCATAAGAAATAGAGCTATTAAAAAGTTAAAAAAGTTTGAAGCAGAGTTCAATAAAGGATCAGAACCGAGAGAAATTCAGCTCATCAACACACCTTTCGAAAAATCTCCTGAAGACGTCCAACCAGATAAGATTATGCACCAATCAAATAGGCCATCGATCACACTATCAAGACACCATTTAACTAGGGTTTAACCCACTATCAAATCAATTGAAAGTGTGGACCTTAGTAGATTCAATTGCTTTTGGAAAAATATTCAAGGAATTTTTGTTTAATCTGACCTTCTCAAAAAATCACACCAACAAGTTACTTTATTTGCAAGCAAAAAGAATGATAGGCCAGACCTTCAAACAATCAGGGAAGTACGAAAGGACCAGAAAGTAAAACTAAGGACCTCAACTCCGAAACAATCGGAAATTGAGCATCTGGAATCAGAAAATTTTGACTTATTCTTATAGATGTCCCATCAACAACAAAAATAATTCAAACAAAGATCGCCAATAAAAATAAAAAGAAGATCAAGGAGGCAATAAGAAAATTACGACAAGAAAGATGCACTAGAGTGCACAAGCAGCAACTAAAATGGAAGTGGAGAAGATTTCAACACATACTACAACATAACTACATTAAAAAATTATATTCAGTACAAATAGGCTCACGAAATCAATAGGAAAATGAATGGTCAAAGACTATTGGGAACAAAACATCATAAAAAACCACTACGTATATCACCATTATTTATCTCCCGATTTTGCCCTTAATGAATGGGAAATTTAAAAGTACTTATATTTTTTTGGTTACAAATGTGTTGTTTTAAATCTTTAATCTCTCTTGGTCCTCCAAACAGGCAAGCTCCGATCTACTCTATTTTGGTATACTAGTGGTTTCATAACAACTACCTTGATTTACTATACTACTATTTCTTCTTACTTTATTAAATACATTTATTTTATTATTTTGTTTGTAAAAATAAAAAAATTTAGGGGGGCGTTAATGATTATCAATTTACTAAAATTGAACGATTAAAAATCGATTTACTTCCAAAAGAGTTTTTAGTTGTTAAAGGGGGCATCAATCGATGTATGTATATATATGATTTAAGTATCGACATGCTATTCTCCCACAAATTAGTTTTTTTTGTTTTCCATTAGCATTGACAAATCATTTACGTCCCAGGTAACTAACTTACCTCGCTATATAAATTTTTTTTTTCTGAAACGCATAGATCTTTTAAAAGATAAAAGCTCTATCCGTTTAGGGGGGTTGAGACGGTCCATCCTATTTTCATAATTTAAGTAAAATCATAAATCTACGGGCGAACATTATATTTATACGCTCTGACTCGGAAGTGGACAGCCGGTTAGAGCTAAGCGAGGATTCGCCAAATTTTTCGATCATGCGATCGATTGCGTGCGCTATCGGCTAATAAGTGGGGATGGCGTGTTACCAATGCACCTTATATATTGAACGCGGTATCGGTGCCTGGTCTCTTCTTACTCAACGATCTACGAGGAAGCAACTCTCTTGGTCTCTCATGCTACCTGCCACTTAAGACAGAGCTTTAAACTAAAAAAGGGCGTTATTCAAAGAACGCTACTACTCAGCATTCTCCTTCATCATTATTAACGTTACTTCAAGGATACTATCTTGATTCATTTTGAATTAGCACAGTAGAAGCGAGTTCGTGGGAATTTAATTTTTTTAGTATATGCATGATTTTAATGACTTTGCACTCCATGTTCAGCGGAGGCCTCGTTGTGCATGTTTGCATTTAGTGAGGGAATTTTTATAAATGATCACGTGGTGTGTGCGAAATTATTGTAACTACTTTTCACCTTATTTGACGATAAAGACCTCGTTGTGCAAAGAAAGTTCTTGCTTTTGACTTATATTGGAGGAGAATCCAATCCAGTTCTCTTTAATAAGTGAACATCATTCAAAATACGCAATCATATCTCGCTTGAGTGAACTCCAGTCCATCGCTTACTACATAAAGAAAAAGTGATATGTATTATGTGATATGTACTATGTATTATGTAATAAGAATGATGAAAAGCAATACAAATGTTAAAATTATAAGAACATCCCTTTTCATTCAATTTTTTTTTGGTTAATTGCTTCCAGTGCCTTAATAACCTATTCAATCAACCATACAAATAAATATTTTGTTATCTTCCCTCTTCACTTGCAGTTTAGTTATTTTTCCTTAGACAGCGACATGAATCTTTGTGCAATCTTTGTAAAAATTTAAAAAATGCATGAAGTCATTTTAGTTTCAATTAAGGAAAGCTTTGAAATTTTTTCAAATAATTGAAATATTTCTTAAATCTTTGTAAAATGTTTGAAACATTTCTCATATCTTTGAAATCTTGGTGAAAATTTCTAAATATTTCTGAAATCTTTAAAATTTTTGTGAAATTTTAAAAATATTTCTGACATCTTTAAAAATTTTGTGAAGTCTTTTTACTACAAGTTAACGTTCATCGAATATGTGACGCATGAATCTGCCATTTGTATCATTCGTTTTTCATTTTCATTACTGAATTCGGGAACATAGTTTCAATATGTAGCGTGAGAAGGCACCAATTTGTAGCTGTTCATAAATACAAGTTATTAAAGTTAAAATTAATTTAATAAAATTATTGTATTTTATTTTCAAATAAAACAATTTTATTGAAAATAATTAGACGCGCGTTCCGTGCTCGTATGAGGTTCTGGCTTTTCATTGAAAAATGGTCTGACCACCACAGTATACCAACAGCCACCGCCCATATCTTGTTAACCCTGTAGTATTGTCACTTATGATGTGATGTTTGATGAAACTTGAAAAAGATTTGTTTCGGGCTTGAATATACTAAAAAACAACGGATTTTACCCTATTTCTACGTTGATCATTTCTACGTTCCCTAAAATTAAGAATTATAAAATTATATTTCTTTCCTTTAAAGTGAGGTCCAAAGGTTTCATTAATACAGAACTAACAAATGTTGCATTGAGATTTGGTCTTTTCGTTTTAATCTATTAATAATAAAAGTGAGCCCTACAATCTGGTGTATTCTCTAGGATCTTGGAAGATTATTTTTTTTTCAATCTTCAATTTGGTAGCGAATTTGGAAATTAATTTGCCAGTACAGTTTTTTATTAGTGACACCCCTTTCTATAAGAGAAAGTAATGTACTCGTGAACGATGCTCAAATAAAAGCACCCATAATACTTCGCAGGAGATTTTTCATTTTTGTGTCAAAAAAGCCATTTTCTGCTCTGCAGTCATAATTTTATGGTTATCCTACATTGATTATCTTATCTTAAATTTTACCTTATATTTTAAATTTTTCTTCGTCTGCCCTTCAATATATTATCATATAGTACAATTTAATCCAAAAATTGTCATATACTTCACCGGTACAGAAATCTCCCAAACTTGTTCTGACGTATATTATTTTCTTGGAGAAAACTTAAAGGAAAAGTATACCGCAATAGGAATAGTTACAGATTTGAAGAAAATGTTGTGATTATCTAAATGACGTACTTTATAACCTTATTCGGATATAAAATCTGCAAATGTCATATTTATTCTTATGAAAAAATTTGTGCTCTCAATTGTCTTATTTTTTATTAGAAATATAGCACCTACTGGCGGCGTAACACATGAACAACGGAACTTAGACACTGCAGCAACTGAATTTCAAAGACGATTTCACATCAGCGTGGACGACACAGAAAGTAGACAAAGAACTTCCGTCATTAGTCAGGTCAGTAAATTATTTCGAATTTATTATTTTAGCAGTATTTTTTCCCTTAGTTCCCTACCACAACTACAAACTAGAAGCATCCTTAATGGTACCATTTTTCACAAGCTTAACCTTTATTGGTGTAATTAATCATAAAAGACTTTACATTACCGTCAGTAAATCCACAGTGGGAACAATTGCCAAATTAGGAGGGAAACAATTCTAAAAATAAACAAAATTCGATTAAAATTTGTACTTAGGGGGTTTTACAGTTCCTGATTACGAATTTTATATCCAAATTATAAAATTCAATATGGCGTCTGATAATTAGAATTTTGCGTTCAACCGTAAAACTTCATATTTTGGAGTTTTCAAAATTTTTGACTATGAATCTGAAGTAAAGAATTAGAAGAGCCAAACATAACGATTAATAACTAGAAAATTTTGTTCAAATTTCGTGAAACTTCATGTTTAAGATATTACAAGATTTCTGATTTTGAATCTGAAGTGAAATAAAAGAAATAAAATAAAGAGAATCCAATATTGTGTTCACGAAGACTACAAGAGCCCAGAGTGATGTACATTGACTCCACACGAAAAGCGAGCCCATTTTCGAAAGATGTACACGCGCGCAATTTTAAAGCGTGCCGCTAATGTTCAAAATTTATAGCTAGGTATAGCATTCTAGTCGCGTTTTAATATAAATATGTTTACTTTAAAGTTTTCTTTCGTTTTGTTTCATTTGAGGTGAATTGATTGTGCTCACACATTGGCGGCCATGTGGCTATAAATTTCGAAAAACTGCGCGTGTCGTATAGCGCAGGGTTCCTTATCCAAGAATGCTATATTTTCCGTCTAGTAGGGTGTTCATTCCTATAACTGTTTCAGTTCCAAACTAGAGAAAGGCAATAGGATTTTAGTATCTGATTACAAGAAAGGTGTGTTCTGTTAAACTATAAATTTAGACCCGAAATTCATTGTCCTCATGCAAGAATAAGAGTTAGATTTTTTCTAGCAAGGCGCAGTTTGCCCTTGGCGACTAAAAATTCAAATTAAAAAAATTTGAATTTTGAAACACACATTATCCTACAGAATTGTATTTTGTATTTTTTTCTTTACAAGAAAATAGTATTGTAAAATTTTAATTTTTTCCTGCAAATTGCAAAAAAAAAAGTTTTGTGACAAGTAAATTTTTAATACAATTTTTGTCTTCAACCCATTCTCAAATTTACAGTTTTATAAACGCTAAATTTTAAGCGCGTGAATGGATCTTGCATGCGTCTATGAGCGCGACTCCTGTGCTACCCTGCTAGGCATAATACACGCATGGAAGATCATTCGCACAATTTTTCACTTAGTAATTTATTTATTTTTTATTTTTAAAACGAAATATGCAACACCTTAAAAAATAATTTTTTGTCCGACCCCCCTTGAAAACCCGCTATTGCATGCACGTAAAGCATGCGTAATGTGGATACTTACAGCCCAGTAGCCTTCCCACATTCACAATACACCGCCGTTCCAACATGAAACTTTACGCCCGATACAAAAAAAGTTTACTTCCGCTAGTGGGCATGTGGGACGTCCGGCAGAAGTGGTAATATCATATGATTTGAACCCTTTCATCATAAAATATTTACAAAATCGAAAATGGGAAAAGGTGAAAATAGTAAATGGGAAAGGGAAAAAGAAAAAAGAAAAGGGGGAAATGAGAAAAATAAGAGGGGAAGGGGAATATTAGGAGAAAGCACAAGGGTAAAGGGAATGGGGAAATGGAGAGAGTGGAAAGGGTGAAAAAGGGAAGTTTATTTCCAAATTGTCGCTTGACAACGACCATCCTATAAAAATTCGCAAGCTTGCATGAATGTCCTACCTCTCACTTATGCGTTCGTGCTTTCAAGTTGGTCACACCTAAAATTCTCATGGCAGTGCTTTACTACTTCGTGTACCGACTAGAAGTACTAAAGAATCCTGAAAAACGCGGTTTCTCTTGAACGTCTGCACTCGACGCGTAACTGAGCTGGGCCGCGACGTCATTAATTATTAGTTAGTTATTGGCCAGGAACGATCTTTACAAATGGCACCACCGACCCAACCACTTATTTTTTATTAGATATCAACGAACTTCACCCTTCAAACGGCACAAATGGACTGATGTTTCCCTCAAATTCGGACGAACCGGGATAGCATCGAATGACTGCATCATCGGGCCTAATTTGACAAGTTTAATTGACACACCCAGACAGATCTACGAATAGACGTTAAACACTTTCAAGGAATTTAACTTAAAAGAATTGATTGAGGTATTTAGTTTTCTTGTGACATCTATTTCCGACTATTAGAATGGCGCGTGATAAATGGTGAATTACTGAATTGATTTTAGTGCCTTAGCTCACATATAAATAAATTCTACTACTATTTGGAGGCTAATAATCCTCGAATAAAAAAAAATAGCGACTAATAGTAAGGCCTCATTTTGGTCTACATAGTTGTATTAAAAAGAGCCTTAAGCGGCATAATATCAATTCCTTATTTAGTTACTTATTTTTAAGACGGACGGAGAGCTCCTATGGAGCTCCCATGGTGCTCAATCTATAAAGCTTATTGTGCCACACCTTAAAACCATCGCTGTCAGTCGTTGAGCCCAGACCTCTTGATGAAGCCCAGTATGACAATCACCGACAGCATTGTAACTTCCTGAGGTTCCATGAAATAGGACCAAAGGGTTTGGGGCCTGCACCTAGCTAATGCCGGGCACTGGCATAGTACATACAAAGATGTTTCATCATCCCTGTCGCATCTCCTGCACTCTGTCGAAAGGTTACACTGCATTTTGTGCATATGGTAATTGAAGTGGTTAAACCCTGTAAGCATCCCTGAATTTGCTCCCAGTATTCTCGGTGCTTTGTGCGGGACCAGCTTTTGATGACAAGGCCGATGCAGCCAGACGCTAATCCAGTACTGGTTCCGGTCCTATGTATTCACTTGCCACACCGCATCTCGCCAGCGGTCCGCTTTCTCATTGCCCTTGATCCATGTATGACCAGCGATCCATATGAGAGTAACCTTCTTTCCTGCAAGTTGTTTCAATGCCTTTTTGCATTCCCGAACCAGTTCTGATGTTGTATCCGGTTTTCCTACTGTAGTTAGTATCGGTTGGCTGTCCGAACAGATCGTAATCTGTCTTCCAGCAGCGTTCTTTTCTAGTTGTATTTTAGCACAGCGGAGGACGGCAAGGACCTTTTCTTCGCACTGTCATAGATTCCTGCTGCTGACCCTCCCTCTCCCTTGGAGCCATCCGCATACCAGATTTCCCCTTGGAGGAGTGGGTTATCATTTTCTTTTCACGCATCCCTGATTGGAATGCAGACGCTGAAAGCCCTGGTGAAGTTAAAGCGTTTTGTTATTCTGTCCTGCCTCATCTCAAGAATCGGCAGTGAGCTGATGTCACTGGGGAGCCTAGTTTATCTAGTTCTCCGATTCCATCTGTTTACTCTCGATGGAAGGCCCATCGCCTGTGCCGCTTTTGCAGTTATCGCCAAGTGTAGCGGTTCTTCTCTCAGCATGAAGCCCATCGCCGCTGTGAGCGTAGTCCTCATTTCTCCCGTCAAATCCCTAAACGATAGCGTCTGTGGTCATCGCAGCCTGTCCTGTATCGTTTAAGGTTCTGCCCGTGGCCACCAGACCACGGCTGCATGAAGGAGCCTCGGTTCAAGGACAGCGGAGTAGAGCCATGCAAGCATTTTAGGCCCTATTCTCTACGATCACAAAATACAGGAGCGTCAACTTTCGGCATCTTGTATTTCCTTGTGAAAATGACCATACTGTTCGTTTCCGGATTTTCCGAGAGCCCTGAGCTATCGCTCCAGAGCTCTAAAATGCACAGCGCTGAACTTGCAAGGACCATCAACGTTTCGAGATGAGCCCCCCTAACTAGGATTATAAAGTCATTCGCATATCCCTGAGTATAATACCCCTCTTTATTAAGCCTACGAAGAAGGCCATACACTACCATGCACTACAGGAAGGGGTGAAACTTGTGTGGGCACACTTGTGGTGCTGCTTCTTTAACTAGGCCTTCATCCCATCTGTTTTCGAGTCTTCTTTGGATTAGCATGCTTCCTATTCAGCTTACCAGCTGGTTTGGGAAGCCAAACCTCAAAGCCTTACGACAAATGACTTGTGGAAGAGTATTTCTAAAGGCACCCTCTATATCAAAGAACGTTCCTACAGCATACCCCTTTTGTTCCAATTGCTGCTCCAATTTTGCTACAACAGCATGGAGTACCGTTTCCACCGAGCAGCCTGTCTGAAAGGCATGCTACCCTCTGTGCAGCGTTGAGGTCAAAAGTACCTTATCCTTGATATATCTCTCGACCAGCCACTCCAACGTCTTTAGAATAAAAGACTTTAGGCTGATCGGTCTAAAATCTTTTGCAGCAGTGTAGCCCTCCTTCCCAGGTTTGGAAAGAAAGGCCATGCCGATGGCACATGTTTTAGAGCGATGCTTGCCCTAAATAACTTCATCAGTGGATGGGTGACGGATTCCAGGCCTTTTTGTAAAACCTTTTTGCTGTCTACGACCTTTGAGACGAAATTCCAATCGGCCCTCTTCATATCTTGGCCCCAGTCTTCCTCCTCTAGGTCGGTTTGGATTCGCTGAAAAGCCGGAAAATTAACTTCTATCAGGTGGTTCAGCGTTGCTTCTTTGTCTTTGTCCTGCGTTCGCCAGAGGCGAGAATACGTGTGACGTAAAGGTTTGTGTACTAAAAGGTATTCCCTGCTGGATTCCGAGAAATTAGTGTTGAATTCGCAATAGGAAAATACCGCTCTTTAAATTCTTTGATAATCGGATTCAAATGCTTTGAATACGAACTATATTTTGTTTTGGGTATCCGTGTCATTTCTCAATATGAGCGAGGCTCATTGCGATCAATCTCTTTATTTCATTATTTAAATAGCCCCGTAAATTTGGTTATAAGTATAGATGATTTAAATCCAGTGCTCCAAAAGAGAATAAAAATGATTTTATTGTCTATTTTGAAATTCTTTTATGGGCAATTACCAACTTAATCAAAAAAAGTTAAAATATAAGCAATTATATCTCGGTAGGTGATTTTGTATGACTGAATGCTTCGGGCGATTCAATATATTTTTCCACTTCTAGCACGACTTTCGGCACTCTAAAATTTAGATATTTAAAATTAGTCTCATAACAAAAATATTGATTATATAGCAAAATACAGAAAAAGGAATAACTTGAATCGAGTAATTGTCGAGCATTGCCCTATTAACGCTATTTCGGACACAGGTAGAAATTTAAATCTGATTTAAACAGAATTCTTTGCACGAAATATTCGTGAATTTACGAACTGCCAATTCCTCTCACAGACTTATATTTCTGGACAGGGAAATCGGCAAATACCGGTAAAAAGAATACGCGCTTACATTGTATCGGGATGCCATCGTGTTAGAGTAGTATTCATTATAATGCTAAACTTAAATACAAATTTAAATGTTTCCGAGTAGATACCGGGCCAAAAATAATTTTCCGAAAGTTTCGCATAAGTTTTTTCTATGCCTAAGTGTCCTGCTTGTTTATTATCATCATTTTCAATTAAAACTTGTTCTCGTAATTCTTTTGGTATTGTAAATTTCCAAGGGTTGCTATCTAAAGTTAGACTTGATTTTAAAGGGTTGAACCTATAAAAGTATAATTGATTATAGCGTATCCTCCAGTTTAAATTTTCTTCTGGTTTATTTTTTATATGTAGCATTTTATTTTTATACCGATTATCCTAATTTTCTTTAAAATCTTTTTCCTGAATTTTTGCTATACTCTCTCAAATATTCAAAACTTTAATTTCATTTTCACTCGACGTTGACAACGCGTCTTAAGGCAAGATGATCTGTAATAACTTTGAGTTAATATCGCTCTAAATATGTTATAAACCTTTTTATTGCTCAGATTACTGGTAGACATTCTTTTTCTAAATCAGAATATTTAGGTTCTGCTCCATTCAGGCCTTTACTTAACTGCAATAATGATTTATTGGAGAATGTAGGATTTTTTGGTAGCTAAACAGGCATGCAAAGCAGCATTTTTTACGCACGTATAAGAAAACATTGTTTTGCTGCTTTCAAAAAAAAAAATTAAATTGCATTTTAACAAATGCAATTAAACATAAGTTATGTTCATGAATATCAGCGTTAATTCAGACCATAAAGATAAGTACGGAATTGAATAAACTACAAATTCGCCATTTTTCCACAAAAACTCTCACAATAATTTGAAGCATTTTTGGCAAAGAAAAAAAAATTGAAAATTACAATATTTGTTCATGTGTTCATTTAATTTATTTATAACAATTGCATCATACAATAATAAAACATGGTTTGCAATCCGGGAGTTACCTTGCGTTGATTAAAGATGACCTCCATTATATGCAAACCGTTTTTGAAGTGTAAAAAATTATTTTGTAAAAAATCGTATGTAGATATTTTAACGTAAAAAATGTATTTCCTCCCACTGTGTGCCGTAACTCTGGACCTCGGGACCCCTCAGGGGATTTCGCCCCTTCTTTTTTACGACCGAGCAACCCCTTAGTGCAGGCCCTACCGAGTCCGAAATATAATTGTAACAATGCTATTACATAAACCACTATAATAAAAACGTTATTGCTCTATTTAAAACTAAATTCTTTCATGTGGAAATTCTATACTGTATACGATTTTTCAAAAAATTAAATTTTTCAGAATGATGATAATGTAGACAGCCCTGCTAGTTCCAGGCGTTCTTCTGAACAGGTAAATCTTAATATTTTCATTCTTATACTTATTATTTCATATACTTAGTGAATAACATTTAAGTCTTATAACGCAGATACGGAAAAACATTAACAGAAATTACTATGTTTCGGTTTTGCGTAATAGGGTATACATGCACTTGAAAGTACTTCTACACAGGTATTTTACACATGACTAGTCACTGACTTCGAAGTCAATGGCTTTACCTATAGTTCAATCAGCTTGCAGATTGGCCCTATTTAAAGGCCCTCGTGAAACGAAACACCAAATTAGGAAAATATGTATATGTTATAATAAGTTATAATAAGACGTGAGAATACTGCATTCGTTTAGACCCTCGCAGTTAAGTTCCTCATTATTCCAAGAACACTAATGTTATGGCCCCCGGGGATCTTCACTAATCCGGTTTACATTTGGCAAATTACTTACATTATTTATGTTCACGGCATTTATTTTTTATAATGTATTCAATTTGTTTGCATAAATTTTTATGATTTACCTGCAATAATTATCTTCTTTGGATGGAAAATTTGAAAATGTTGTCGATGTACTCCTCTTTTTAATAGTTGACTAGATACTTATAGAAAATTGCTATTTCTTGGCCGGCTCTGTCGATGGGGCCTACTTTTTGTTGTTTGAAGTATAATGGACTTTAAAATGTCCAAAGCTCTTTTATCCCTAAAGTCCTGCACCGTAGACAAGCATCAAATCATGATATATGAATATAGCTGCCCCTGCTTGAAGTCCATAAATAACATTAAAGTTGTAGCAGGATTTTTCTCTAGTTCGATTTCTGGTAAAGATCGCTGTGAGATCATCGTCAAAAATTAATGCAGGTATAAACTCAGGGTTACAAACTAGAAAAATGTAAAATTCTGCCTTTATTACCTAACAGCTGTATTTAGTATTATATACGAAAAGTGAATCACATTTGTAAAATTGAAAGCGGCCAAAATATTTTATTAAAGTTAATTCACATCTACAACTAACATAAGAAGCACTGAAAATAAAGTTTGGTGTGCGTACGACTTTTAGAGAGAAGCAAGTCTTACTTGATAGAAAAAATGTCTGAATATTTCAGATAACTGACTGACATCTTCTATAAAGCAGCACTGCTGCACTCCTTCAGGATTCGGTAAAGAACAGTCATGGTGTGAATCTCAATTTTGAGTTAAAAATTGATGATTATTAGGGGATTAACAAAAACTCGAAGGTAGAAGTGCAAACAAGTCAAGTCGAGCTCAAGCTTGAGCTTTCCAAGAAGCTCGAAAGTTTTCAATTATTCTAAAGTTTTCAATTATTCTAAAGTTTTTTGTACTTTTTTGTACAATGTCAAATTTTCGAAATATTGGGGATCAAAAATGTTGAATTTTCTAACTTTCATATTTTTTAAATCTCAATATAAGAAAAATACTTTTATCGTATAAATGACATTATAAAAGTAAACTATATATATTTGCGTGGAATGCGTATAGATTTGAAAGAGAATGGTTATAAAAATTATGAACTTGTAATAGGATTTATGAGAACTAACAATTACTTTATTTACATTAATGAATTGATAATTACTTTTAATATTTTAACACCTCTCTTCCATGTCTAGATTTATTTAATATACACATATATAGTGGAATTTTATAATGGCAATTATAGAATAAAAGTGTTTCTATTATATCTTCCCGAAAAATTCGATGTTTTGTGGTTATGTAGACATAGAAAGCGGTCAATTTAAAGGCGCTTGATAAACTGCAAAAAAAATGTGAGGGAACTGAAGTTTGCTAAAGTGTATTAAGATTGGCTGTAGTGTATTTAGGTTGAATACAGTGATTTAGCATGTGCGCGTCATATACATTGGCATCTAGCACTCTTGATCCAGTGTTGATGTTAATAATCGCATCTTCTTCTTTTCCAGTTCGTTGGCGTTTTCCTTTGAACTCTTT
This sequence comes from Druon quercuslanigerum, assembly GCA_010014905.2. Taxonomy (NCBI): domain Eukaryota; kingdom Metazoa; phylum Arthropoda; class Insecta; order Hymenoptera; family Cynipidae; genus Druon; species Druon quercuslanigerum. Next base: position 6,205 of record JAAAKG020178235.1, on the reverse strand, counting down.
CGCTACGAGGATGTAACATGAAATATTGTGTGTGCAAGGCGTGAAATGCTGATTTCATGCTTTTTAATTTTGCCGAACATACCTTATTGCAGCGAACTACTTGTAAATAATTTTTGTGTATGGGCCATTTGAAGGAGTTTTACTTCACGCACGATTTACTTGCACACTTTTGAAATAAACTTCTTTAGACATAGGTCGAGCGGTGCCAGAAATCGCTGAGCGGTGGAGACATCACGCTTCAATTTGGAGAAGCTTTTGGTCTGTTTCTAGTTTATAGACTATTTTAGAGCAGTCTTGTACGGATTCACGAGCGACCATGAAGCGTTTACAGGGTGCCAATGCCAATTTGGTGCTTTTTGCGTAAATCGTTCCAACGCCCATAAGTCCCGAGTTCAATTTTTGTATTTGCTTAAAGGCATGCGATATTTTGCTATATGAGCATTTAGGATCTCAATTTTTTTCGCACTTTTTATCCATAAATTTTAATTTTTCAAACAAATATTAGTGTCTAGACGTCTGCCTTAATGTATGGATGCTATTATATTGTTCTCAAAATTAAAAATTGTAGATATAGAGTGAGTGAAACCAAATTGCTCATATGGTATCACATGCCCTTGATAGCTGCATTTAGTGCATTGTATAAAGTAAAAAAAAACATTGGTTTAGAATGCAGGTTTGTAGTGGATCCCGATAACTTTCAAATTCATGATACGATTAGATTGTATATGGACATACTACGGGCTCTACGAATATTAGTCTATTGTTCCGTTGCCGTTGAAAACCCTTCTATCATCCTATCACAAATAAGCATTAGTCCATTTTTCCGATATGGATAAGAATAAGTCTTAACTTCATTTTTTAAGAAATCTAGTAAATACGTGGAAGTGTCAAAAGAAATAAGAATCTTTAAAAACATATTCTTCTAATAGTTGTAGAAACCTAAATTACATCACAAACTGAACTACAAAATACTGTAGATTTGAATTCGTAGGGAGTGTTCCGACAAATAATAGGCTATTTTTTCCGTAGGTGAAGATAGACCAGTGCTTATTCGTAATTAAACAATAGTCGCTTTCTTGACGGCAACGGAACAATAGCCTAATATTCGTATGACGCATCGATAAGGCAAAGACACCAGTTCGTGACATGCGACCAGTTAGTGACACGCTGGATGAATTTGTTTCTTTATTAAAAAACTTAATTGAAATAAAAATGAATTATTGGTCAAAAGTAGCATGCTTTAATGTTAAATTGCATATAAATATGTCAGTGAATAATTTTCAAACCACTGTATAAAAAATATTCAAAAACCGGGGCTGTCATCAATCCGCGTGCGTCTCGATATGAGGCTTTTATAATTAGGGAGAGTAAGAGCGTTTGGGAGGCAATTTATATGTCGTTGAGAAACTGTCCAGAGGAAAAAGGTTTGTATAATGATTCATCATGAGCTATAATATTAACCGGTCCGATAATTCGTAAAGGGACAGATCAGTGAGAGGACCAAGGAAAATACCCTTCAAGGAAAATCAATCGTGTTTGCAGGAAAAAAAGGTTATTGCCGTTGAATCAAATGTTTTTTCCAACTTTTCTCCAACGTTGATGGTCATTCTTATCGCAAAAATCTACGAAAGGTGTCAGTGAATCGCTGGGAGTTTAGGGTACCTGGGAGCATAGCATTGTTAATGATTATCTAGTAAAGTCGCCTGCTAGAATTTAAGCTTGTAATCGGTCACCAACATTTTGTGCTCTTCACATTATGTTACTGACTATTCCAAGTATTTACCTAAGTGAATTTTTATACAAGTATACAACATATCCATTCTAATGCTATTAAAAATAGTTAGTGTACGTTTTCTACTCATTTCCTTCATCAGAAAAAAACATTGACAATTCGAGGCATTATCACGTGTTTCGATCAACTTAAAGAGCCCACACAACGCTTGTTACAGGCAAAAAGCACTGTCATTAAAAGGTGCACAGGTTTCACGAACCCATCCACTAGTATGAAGCACAAAAAATCAATAATTATTAACAACCAGTGCGGGCATTGATGCCATAATGCTTTTAGTATTAAAAAACAAGTACTAAACTTACACTAAGAAAAAAATTCGTGATTGAAGCGTATACAACTGTGGAAAGCTAAATCTTGTACTCTTCAAAACGAACAGTGTCACTAACTAGTGTCTTTACCTTAGTTTTTTTCCCTTGAAAAATATTATTACACCAGCTAGGAACAAGTTTTAAGTATAAAAAATATCCATCTTAAAATTATCTACACATTTCATTTGAACTATTTTTTGTAAGACGCATAGGTTATGCTTTAATTGTGTGAAGTATTATTTAAACTAAATAATTTCATGTTTCATATAGATCTAGACAACGTTTAATCGAGAGCAAATCGCGAGACACGCGATGAGAATGCATTTGCGAAAGTCGAAATAGCTTAAACGAAAGGGAATTTAAAATTACCAAATTAAAGCTGGCCGTGGTTTTCAGTAACTCAAATATAAAATACATCTTTTATGTATTGGTTTCATAAAAAGGCGAAATAGATGTTTAGAAAATAATACATGATATAAAAATCAACCCTTTGTGTGGGTAACCCTGATTATCTTTCTGGTATTTTGTACTGGTGTTGCTGAATGGGGGCGAGTTCTATTCCAGATAGCGTATATCACAATTAACGTAGAATGGAATTGTATTGTATGCCAAATTGACGTAAGATTCAGTCTTCTATAAACAAATCTGACACTGGATGCTTCATTATCAAATTTTTCTTAGGTGAAATATTTATAATCTACTGTCGCACGGTACTTAATGATTTTGATAAGGAAAAGACCTAATACTAATATTCGCACTTTACGAAGCCCTGTTTCAAACACTTATCATTAATATGTTTTCGAACAAATTATAATAAAATTTTAGAAACTGCAGAAAAATAAATTTCGAGCAAACTGAATACAAGCATGAAGAACAGGTGCCTAAAAATTAACATTTCGTAAATGAAGAGAGAATAAAAAGTTTTGACAAAGTAGATATATATATTGGTAACCTTTTAGTTAAGGACGAAAAGATAGATGGAGAGTTAGATAGGCGTATGACTTAAATATATAATTTTATATTTGCAATAATGAGAGAATCCTGAAAAAACGGTGTAAAGGAGACACTGGCTGACATATGTGATAGAAATCCGTTGAGATGGTTTTGAGCATGTTTAGAGAATGAAAGGTGAACGACTGACGAAACATGTATATGAAGGTCAAGTAAATAGGAGCGTCCCCAGAGACAGACTGAGGAAAGAATGGTTAGAATGTGGGAATGACACCCTAATTCGATAAGGCAGAATTAACTAAAGAAAGACAAGAGCTTGCATGAGAGATTTCTTTAAGGGCATACTTAAAAGGTATTCCAGGCCAGAAAAGTGTGGCGACAAATAGTTTATGAGAAATGCATGATGAAAAGTTTCAGTTTAGTTAATAACATTTGCAACAAAAGACCTTTGATACTAATGGGCCCGAGTGGTCCTGCGTTGACAAGATGTTTTCAGAAGGTCATCGAGAACCCAGATCTGATATTTTCCGGCGTGACTGCCTCATTTGGCCTTCCCAAGCGTGGTGCATCCGTTGTGGTGGTACGGTCACGACGAAATTCAGCAAACCAATACTTTATGGTTGAATTAGCTGGGGCAAATGTTCCATAATACTTATTAAGCCATTGCTTTGCTTGAACAGTATTTTTCCCATCAGGAAGCAATGCTTTATCAAAAAACAAAATTCACTTTTCTCTATGGTAAATAAAAAAACAATAACTTAAGAACAAGTTTATAAAATGCCATGAAATTTTTTCAGCGTTCTAGTAAAGGTTGGTTCTATCGCGCAAGCCCAAGGATTTGTGGTTTGCAATGCCATCTATGTGCCAGGCCAAAGACTTTGCAGCCTATGTAGTATGTTGGCCCTTGGGGTAAAAGAATCAAGTATTTTGATAATGCAAACCACGGATAGCTAGGTCAATACGCATCACAGCAGGCATCTTTTAAGTACAATATGATTCTGTTTAGCGTTGTACCCTATTGAGTCCATTGAGTCTAATTCATCCAACACATTATTGATGGTTGTCGTGTAATGGCTCAAAGAGAACATACGCACAGACATAATGATGTCGCTGGCATTAAACTACAACAATTTGCCCTAAACGTAGGACTTTTAGCAGGATGGATACCTTTATATTGATACATTCAAATGTTCCTTTTAGAGTCCAAAGATTACACCTTGTATTGGGAAGTTACTATCCAAACGGATCATTACATCCGTGCCAATTGACCACGTATCGTGATGCGAGAAAAAAAGTGGACAAGTCTAAATCGTCGACATTGCTTCTCTACTCAATGGTAATTTCCAGGAAACCTATACATATAGAACCAAGATCCATGACTATAGCGAGCTTAGGCATGAAGTACAGACAATGTGGAGGAATGCGAAAGATGCATCTATTCATCCTATGGTGATTTCGGCTACTGGCATTGTGCTCGTAAGAGACACTGAACATCTTGAACATTTAGGAGTCAGAAAGGTACTGGTAACAGCTCAGAAGGCGTATTTAATAAACAACATATTTCGCATTATAGAAAACTTTCTAGAACATCAGGCAGCAAGCAACTGAGAACCTGTGGAGTGGCAGATGATAGCTCTAAGAAAGCGCCCAGGAGCAAATGTTATGACCTCCAGCGCTCGCAGCAGCTGTGTAATGATAACAGCAGTAAAATACGAACTTCAAAATACACCAGGCTCCTAATTTTTTACTTGCAACATCATCATTAAAGATTTAAAGCATCGGTTTGTAGCTCTGAAAAAGTGTCCAAAGGTGAAACCTTCACCTCCAACTGTGCCGTCTGCCGCTTAGGGTATAATGCGTAAATTTCCCGTTCTTGCTTACCTTCTAGGACAGAAGCAGCAGGAGTGGACCATGAACACGTTCCGGTTGCGTCGGGATTTGTTACTTTAAGGAACCATGATCGTAGCTTCCTCTATTCGAGAAAGCCAAAAGTTTTAAACAAAAAACGAAAAAATTAACAGAAGGAGTTGAAACATGTTTTGAAAAAATAAAACCGAAAAATAGGGAAAACGATGATGCCTGAAATCAAAATTACATTGGGTTTTGAGTCTTGTTAGATACTTCCAGCGTCGGACGAAACGAACCGTTCTATTGCGTAAATAAGTTCGTACGCTCAGCGAACAACGGTCGACAGTCGCGTTAAGGTCACGCGGAGTATATTATAAATATAGGGTCCTATGACAAAAATAAATGCGTTTTCGAACTCTGTGACAATTTAATTTTGAATTGAAATCTTCTTTTATCAGGAAAAATAAAATGACTAATCCAACTATACTGGAAAACAATCATGACAGCTTAGATTTAGAAGGTCTCAAATACACCAAAAAACACAGGAAGAATACCCAAAAGAATAAATAGGTCAGTTGGCCGTGGTAGAGGTTTCGCGTGTTTCACTCAAAACCCTAACAAAACTTCCGACCCAACTAGAAATAATGTTATATGTGTGTAAGTCTCTATGTGTGTGTGATAAGAGTGACCGGTAGCCAACTCGAGACGAGCTATGAGCAGGATAGTTTTCGCAACAGAAACTCTGGATTCGTTATCACACACTTAACAAGTCAAAGCTGCTGACCATCAGGCAAAATATTGTTGAGAAAATACGGATATTATCTGACGCTAAGAGAAGTCTAGCGCGGAGAGAGATGTGGGTCAGAGAAAACTAACATTTTCTTTCTGACCCATTTCGACTCTTCCAAGACCCTCCAGTTGCCTTCGACCACTCGCCCATACCAAAGGAGGTCGAAATCTTTTGCAGAGAAGTCTACGTAGTGCAATATAGACTTCACGAAGACTCAGAGAACATAAATAGGTTCAAGGAGCTGTGTGATGCCCTGATAAGATCAAGAGCATCTGGTGGAAGAAGTTTCCTTCAACCCACCAACATCTGGCTCGTATTTTCACCTCATATTTGAAGTCGAAAGAGCCAATTCCGGAGTCGCAGTCGTACCTGTGGGGCAAGAAATGTATGAACAACGCGGCTCAAAGAAAGGCCTAGCAGGAAACCGGGTGAACCTGCCTATCGATAGATGTGTCTGCAAAGATGCAGCATCCTACCAGCGTGACCTATCGATGGCCTGGATTGATTACCGGAAAG